>JXCR01066637.1:225318-274776 GCA_002079205.1 Phalaenopsis hybrid cultivar
ATATATATATATATATATATATATATATATATATATATATATATATATATATATATATATATATATATATATATAGTTTTGCATAAATTAAAACATGCTTATAAAGAAAGTAGAAAATACAAGTTTAAGATGTGTCAACCAGTTCCTATGTCATATCTTGGTGTTTCTAAATTTTGAGAATGATTCTATTAAGCAAATCATAATAAGTCCAGATGTCCTTCAAGATTTCCAAAGGATCATGAAAAATTCTTGGGCAATACCCTAAACATTTCATAGTCCCTGAAGTTATCTAAAGTTCATTTTGGTCTTATTATGTTTACTATATAATTCATACAGTTAATACCCTTATGCTCAGTGAATTTTGATGTTTTGATTATCCCTTAAGTAGAGTAATTATCACTTGATGTCTCACTTATGAATTATATGGGTAAAGGCCTTTGGGGGCAACTTGACTTAATTATGGAATTTGATTATAAAGAATGGCCTTGTAGTGTTTTGGAAGGTTTTAAATTAATTATAAGTTATTTTCTAAACCTCATTAGACAAAATTTTGATTAAGCCTAGTTCACTACTAAGCCCTTAAGATTTAATGGGTAGATTTGTAAATTAAAAAAAAATTAATATTTATATTCATAATCCTTATCATGAATTATAAATCATTTTAAAAATATTAATTGGGGGCTTCAGATCATTGAGTTATGATCTTCCAAAATCAAACCCCTCACCTTGATATCTCTTTATTTAAATGCTCTTCCAAATTTCTTTAATTCTAAGAAATTACAAATTTATCCTTTATAAGACCAAAATGGAATTGGTTTCTACCACTGTCGGCACTATTTTTGGTGTGGGGTTTGCCCGTAAGAAGCTGTCGGTCATCGGGATTGAAATCTGTTGCCCTCTTCGAAAGGACGTTTTATAAATTTTAGTTTTGAAAAAGATGAAGTCAGACTGACCCCATAATTTTCATAGTTTAGATGAAGGAGCGCTTTACCTCAAATCCTGTATCTATCCTAAAGGAAGAACACAAGAATTGAGGGTGAGGCTCGATCAAATAAACTAAAGAAAGTTATGACATCTGTTTGATCTACGAAACCAATGTGTTGGCCGACAAGTTCCCCTATTTAATATAAGGAATTAAATAGGGTTTCGATGAGTGAGGCTCGATCAAATAAACTAAAGAAAGTTATGACATTCGTTTGGTCTGCGAAACCAATGCTGGCCGACAAGTTCCCTTATTTAATATAAGGAATTAAATAGGGTTTATATTATGCTAGGTTCGGGAAAAGCTTCCTATAGAGGCAAGCCCCTATAGTTAATTACATCTTAAATAACAGAAGTTACTTAAGAATACTCTCAATCAATATAAGGAATTAAATAGGGTTTATATTATGCTGGGTTCGGGAAAAGCTTCCTATAAGGGCCAGCCCCTATAGTTAATTACATCTTAGATAACTGAAGTTACCTAAGAATACTCTCGATAAAAGTATAAGGAATTAAATAGGGTTTATATTATGCTGGGTTCGGGAAAAGCTTCCTATAGGGGCAATTATAATTATTTACATCATAGATAACTAAAGTTACCTAAGAATACTCTCGATAAAAGTAAAAAAAAAAAACCTTCAAGGAGTTCAAATGGTAAGGACATTTCAAAGATATCAGACTAAGAAGTGTGAAGGGAGATTGGATCAAATTTGGAATACTTTATTTTGGAGTCCAAAGGAGGAAACACTAGAGGATGCCACAGATCCGAAGGAGAACTTATTGGTTCAAATTTGGAACATTTTGTTTTGTAGTTCAAAGGAGGAAACACTAGAGGATGTCACGGATCCAAAGAAGAACTTCGGTGACTTCCCAAGCTATCCTATTANTTTAAATAGGATTTACATTATGCTGGGTTCGGGAAAAGCTTCCTATAAGGGCAAGCCCATATAGTTGATTACATCTTAGGTAATAGAAGTTACTTAATAATACTCTCAATAAAATCAAGAAAAATTACCTTCAAGGAGTTCAAATGATAAGGACATTTCAAAAAATATCTGACTAAGAAGTGTGAAAGGGGATTGGTTCAAATTTGGAACATTTTGTTTTGGAGTCGTTCGGGAAAAGCATCCTATAAGGGCAAGCCCCTATAGTTAATTACATCTTAGGTAACAAAAGTTACCTAAGAATAGTTCGGGAAAAGCATCCTATAAGGGCAAGCCCCTATAGTTAATTACATCTTAGGTAACAAAAGTTACCTAAGAATATTCGATAAAAGTCAAGAAAAATTATCTTCAAGGAGTTCAAATGGTAAGGACATTTCAAAGATAAACTAAGAAGTGTGAATGGGATTAGTTCAAATTTGGAACATTTTGTTTTGGAATTCAAAGGAGGAAACACTAGAGGATGTACGGATCCGAATGAGAACTTCGGTGACTTCCCAAGCTATCCTATTATTTGGCTTCAATTTAGGAGAAATCATTTAGATGTTTCGTCCTGCAATTTTTATTGTTAGGATTTACATTTGTGTGAAACAATCAGCACAAATAACCTTGAAGATGTGAGGATTTAGGTCGTGACAAACGACTACCTCGGAATCCTAAGACAAGTTTAAGGCTTATATTGTACAATATGGTTGTACAAAGGCCTAAAAATATGTTTGAGGATTTATGTTGCACTNGCTTATTAAGTTTAGTAGATCCCTGAGGTATTCACCAAATTAAGAGTATATAGCAGATCCATGCAACCTTCTTAATGTCTGGTAAAAGGCCTTGGGTTCATTTAAACTTTATTATGTTGTCTATGCAACCTTCTTAATGTCTGGTAAAAGCCTTGAGTCCATTTAAACTTTATTATGTTGCTTAGCAACCTTCTTAATGTCTAGTAGATCCCTAAAGTATTCACCAGATTAAGAGTAGGGAGCAGGTCCATGCAACCTTCTTTATGTCTGGTAAAAGCCTTGAGTCCATTTACTCAATGAACACTGATGTCTTGATTTTTCCAAGAATAAGGTAAATGTCATTTACCTTTCAATTTGAAAATTATGTGGGTGAAGACCCTTTAGGAGAANCTGTAATTTGACAAAGTAAAGTGAGTTTCTACCAATTAAGCCTATTTTTGATTGCAAATCATCGAATAAGTTAATTAATATCAGAAATTACCCATTTTCCATTTTGATTAAGCCTAAATGTTCATTAAGGCAAAAATATCAAAATTACAATTTTGCCCCCCCATTTTGATTAAGCCTAAATATTCATTAAGGCCAAAATATCCAAAATTACCATTTTACCCCTGGTCCAAACTTTCATAATATAAAATTTAATTCAAATGACTTTGAAATTTTTATATAACCCTAATGATAGGTCAATTAATACATCAGAGGAGAAAATGTGAATTTTCACAATTTAATTTAATTCATATAATTATTTNCGATTTTTCACAATTTAATTTGATTTATATAATTATTTTCATGCAAAAATATACATTTTCAAGGAAAATTCCAAAAAATGATCAAGACAACTCCCAATCACTTAAATTTTTATGTGAGCTAGCCCTAGACCAGAAAGTCATTTGACCAAAATTTCATAGTTTTTTGAATTTTTTTTGTGATTTATTAAATTTGTTTGAATTTTTGGGGATTTTAATAAAAATAAAATATTTTNTAAATACTCATCAAGACAACTTTTAATCACTTGAAATTTTTATGTGAGCTAGCCCTAGACCAGAAAGTCAGTTGACCAAAATTTCATAATTTTTTGAAGTTTCAGTGATTTATTAAAATTAATTAAAGTTTTTGGGACTTTAACAAATTTAAATATTTTATATGTTGAAAAATATGTTTTATATTTTTGAAAAATTTCTCTGAGGTCACGGAGCCTAGAGAAATTTATTTTGAATTTTTCTAATTTTTATTTGATTTTTTAGAATTATTTTGGTGAAAATTCTATTTTTAAGCCTTAAAAATCATTTTAAGGTTTAAAAATAGATATCTTTATTTTTAGACCTTGGAAAAATATTCTAATGATTCCTAAGTGTTTAGGAAATATTTTAGAACATTTCCATGAGTTTAATATTTTATGATTTTTTTATTATTTTTAATTATTAAAAATAATTAAAAATAACCTAAAAATCAAGTTTTTATTTTAAATATATTTTTATTTTTATTAAATCCCCCTGATATCAGAGAACTCAAAAAAGTAAGTTTGGTAATTTTTAGAATTATATTTTGATTTTTAAAAAATCTTTTAAGTTTCAAATTTGATGATCACTTTTAAAAATCAATTAAAAATATTAAATGATCTTAAAATGACTTGAAATTTTTATGGTGGAGAAAAAAAATCAAATGATTTTGATCTCTATGTGCTTCAATTTAAATGTGTTAAGAAAATTAGAGTTTGCTCAAAACAGTGATGTTTTAATTCTTAAAAATTATGAAATTATTTTCTAAGACTTGTCTAGGGAAAAAGGCCAAGTTGGGCATTTCAAGTAGAATTGGATAAATATCCATTCTAAATGAACCATGGATCAATGAAATCCCATTTTGGGCTCTCATGTATTGATCTTAGCTAGGGTATTGTGGGGTATGGTATACCTTAACTCCAAGCCAACACTCAGGATGAATCCTAAGGCCAAGTAGTCCTATAGAAACTTTCCTTGAGTTCCCTCATAATGATCTTACCTACTAAGTGCTAGAAGTTAAGATCAATATGTAGAATTTCAATTTGAGTAAAGAGAAGAGTTTTGAGTTTCTAATGGTGAGGATACCTTTCCTAGTTTTCTAAGACTAGTCAATAAGAAGGTCATATGGCTAGACCGAGGCTATTAAAGAAGTTTCTAGACCTCAACCAAAAGTGAGGTCAACAACCACTTACCCCTTATAAATTCCAATCATCAAAACATATCAATTAAGATCATTTGTTGCCCATTTAGTCCTTTGGTTAAGCCTAAATATTAATTAAGTCTTAAATTCCCAAATTACCCTTTTGCCCCTAAGGCCTTAATACCCTATAATTCATTAAATTAGACTTAAATGACTTGAAAATTTTATGTTACCTCACTCATGGGCTAATTAAAACATCGGAGGAGAAAATAGGATTTTTCTTAATTAATTTAATTTTATAATTATTTTTTATGCAAAAATAAGGATTTTCAATGAAAATTTAATAACTCAATCAAAATAAAACTTCTATCCTTAATAAAATTATTGGAGGTTCATCTAGGTCAAAAGACCACTTGGACCAATTTTTATGATTTTTAAAAGTTTAATTTAATTACTAGAAATATTTGTTTGTTTTGAGCATTAATTAAATACAAAATAATCTTTAAAAGGAAAATTAAGTTTTATATTTTTATTAAATCTCTTTGAGTCTAGGGATCCCAAAGAAATAAATTTCATATTTTTGTAATTTATATTTTAATTATTGGAATTATTTTAGTGAAAAATTAGAGAAAAAATTATTTTTAAGCCTTTAAAATTTATATTTGACTTAGAAAGTTAGAATATTTATTTTAATTGGTTCGAAGTGATCAGGAAGCCAAATGTCATATTTTAATGAATTTTTAACATTTTGCAATTTTTATGATTTTTAATTAATTTTTAATTATTTAAATGCTCAAAAATAGCTTAAAAATTTTATTTTAATTCAAATTTAATTTTTCTTGTATTCCTCTAGTCATAAGAAGCTACCAAAATCAATTTTGTAATTTTTTTGAGTTGTATTTTATTTATTAGAATTATTTTAATGCCAAAAATGTGATTTCACTTAATTAATCCATTTGAGTGGACAAATTAAATCCAATTGAATTGAATTTTTTTATGGGGAGCTCCTTTAACATTAAATTATAGTGTGGAATAGCTTTTAATTCATTGACATTTATAATTATTCCAAATTAATTTTCTTTTTTATTTTTAGGGTTGGAGACAATGAGATCTATTTTAAATGATTTAAATCAAGTATATATTTTTCCTAGGTCATCTAACCACAGTGAACCTATCAAAATAAGTTTTGTATTTTTTTGATGAATATTTTAATTATTATAATTTTTATATTAAAATAGGGACTATTACTTTGAAAATCAGATATCTATGCCTAGAGACCACCCCTAACCTTGAAAAAATCAGAGAAAGCATCCTCATAACATGTAGAATCAATGACCTAAAAATCAAGTCATGGTGAAATGTCTATGAAAATGGAGAATCAAAATAAGAAAAACACTATTTAAATAACTAAAAATAATACATGCATCAAAAAATATGAAACTGTTTCCACACTGTTCTCCTCTGCTAACTTAGAAAGAGGGTATTTTTATTTTATTTTTATGATTTTTCTACACAAAGTTGTGAATTTTTGAAGTTCTAAGGATTAAATAAATCAACAAAACCCCTATTTTTCTACTTAAACCAGTCAGTGCTGACTAGTTTCCTGTACGCGTCGATTGGACGCGTGTTGCCGAGGGATTGGGCGTCGCCAACTGAGTCAACCCCCCAATTCAAGAACCAGAGCGCCATCCAACTACATCAGAGCCCTCCATTAAATAAACATGTGATCCAATGGCTACGGGTCATCATCCCCAAAGCTCTAGCACGAGAGCCATCCACATTCAAACCCTAATATCTCTCTTGATTCTCAACCAAATTAAGTGTGGTTTGTTCCTATAGAATCATCTTAATTAGGAGAACAAATCCATACAGTTAATCAACCCTTAAATCAACTCTTCGAACATGGAGAATCATATGAAGTTGAGTTTAGGTTAGTGTTGAATAAGTTGGTCCAAGAGGGGAAGCCTCGATTGGATGCATGTGGAAGCTTCATGGGGGTCCAAAGAGCCTAAGGATTGAACCCCGAGCATTGGTGAATTACCTAGACCCAATTTCAACCAAGGCCAATTTGGGGTGTTGATCAAAGTCCACCTTAGGGTGCTCTGGTGATGGGGCTTCTATGGAGAATCTTCCTCTCTCACTGTGGGGATGGTGTGGGTGCAATTAATTTAACTTCCGTGGAGTTTTTTGGGGTGTCTTGTTTCAGGCTAGAATTTGAGCTCTAAAATTGAGCTTGAGCTGTGTACTTGAGTGGCTAGAGATGGTTGGGTTGAACTCAAGAGGTCTTAAGGAAGCCCTGGAAGCAATTTAGCAAAGTCTCCCCAAGGGATTTCAAGCTCCCTTCTTTTGGCCATGGAGGGGAGTTTAAATAGATGGGAAGGAGAGGCCATCAAAGGCAATTGTTGGGTGCTTTAGGTTTCTTAATTTGGATGAGGCAGGGTGGATGGGATTAATTTTAAGTTTTAGCCTAGGTAGAGCACTTTGGGGTGGCTTTTCCGGTAGCCTAGGTGGTCGGCCGGCCAAGCTCAGGTCACCATCTAGTCCAAGGAGGTCAGGACTTGGATTTGTTGAATTCAATTGAAGTTGGCCATGTGTAAAGGCATTGAATTGAAATAGTATGAGGGAAGGGCTATTTTGGGTCAAACTGGGACAAATCATGGTTTTGGGTTGGGTTCACCCCTTAAGGAAGGCTTGGGTGCTGAGGAGAATCATGGTTTTAAATTGAATATGTCATGAAGGCTTTAGAAGAATTTCAAGTGGTTTTGAATTGAATTTAGAGGTTAATTTGGGGAATTTAGGCATATGGTCAAAATTGAGGCTTTTTATTTGGGTAAAATTGAGCTTGAAATTGGGTTAAATTGGGCTTGAATTTTGTTTAGATTATGATTGGATGCTGAATTTTGATTTGGAATTAAAATTGGGCAAGATTGGGGTTAATTGGGCCAAAATTGGGGTTAATTTGGGGACATTTGGGTCTTTAAGGGCAAATTGGGGCTTTTGGTCAAATTAGATTAATTTGGTAAAATTGGGTCAAATTGATGATAAAAAAAATTGAAATTAGGAATATTTTGGATGATTTTGGATTTTTTTTTGAATTTTTTGAATTTCTGGGTCATGAGGTGCATTTTGGTTGTTTTGGCAATTTTTGGAAGTATTTTGGGAATCTGGTAATTTTTTTTGAATTTTGGTAAATTTTGATAGTGGTGGGGGTTTGAGATAATTTTTGGACAAATTTGGGTATTTTGGTTAATTTTGGGATTTTTTGGCAAAGATTGGGGTTGTAGGGGTATTTTTGTAATTTAGTGATTTTGGGCCAAAATGGGTCAACAAGCCATGAAGCAATACCAAACCAATAGGAGCCATGTGAAGACTCATTTTGAATGCTCAATATGCTGGCTCTAACCCTCTTAGCCAAAGACTAGGGGTATAGGGTCATCCATATAAGCTCTCTAAAAAGAGTTAGGAGACCAAACTAAGGGGTCATAAGGTTTGGGTTGTGTGAAAGAGTGTAGTTTATGTAAGTTAGCCCCACCAAAACCAGATCACCTAGGGTTAGTCCTAAGGTTTGTCCATCCTATGGGGGACTCACCTTGAGCTCCTCTATATTTACCCCACCTACTAAGTGCTAGAGGTTAGGACCAATATGTAGAACTTCAAGTTAAGTAAAGAAGAATTTGGAATTTCTAATGGTAAGAGTTCCTTTTCTAGTCCTCTAGAAATAGTCAACAGGAAATTCCTATGCTTAGACCCTAGGCTACTGAAGAGGAAAAACTAGAACTCAACAAAAAATGAGGTCAACAGATTTATAGTTTTAGGTTTTGATACGAGATGTTAGCCCCCAGGTGGAGGGAGAAGAGGGAACAGTATTTTCCCTACCTAGTCGGTCTTCAAGACTATTTAAACTATAGATTTGTCAATATTCTTTATAGCATCTCTAATAAGGGTAAAGAATATTATTGCTCCTATTTGGCACAACACATTTAGCATACTTTCACAATAGAATTTCTATATTTATCTCTGATTGATGATAAGGAAAAAGTTATTTTATTTATATTGCCTTCATCTTACAAGTATTTTAGTTAAGTTAATTAGTTGCTTACTTTATTTTCAATTATCAAAAATTACAAAAAGAATCGAACTTTCATTCCTACTTTAGCACCTTAAGTTTAAGTAAAAAGTAATGCTAAGAAAAATTTTTTTATCTAAAATTAGTCCTCCCTGTGGGATCGATATTTTGGATTTAATCAGAAAAGTTTTAGATTACTTGATAACAACATGTATACTTGTGTAGTATCCCATGTTGAAATATTATAATTGCATTCTTATTTGCTTCATAGTGAAAGATTTACCTAGCTTATGCTTTGGATCAATTTTTTGGCTTTGTTGCAAATTAAGAATATCTATTAAGGAAATTAAATGCATACATTGAATTTTACATCTATCTATATACAAAATTGGGATCAATTTTTTGACACTGTTGCCAGGGAAGAGGAGAAATATAATAGTAATTTTCAAAACTATTTGCAAAAGAAGTTTTTTTAGAAAGAAAATTTTTTTTAAAGTCTTATTTAAACTTTAAGATTTACTTTAGGAATATTGTAATGTCATTTTTATATATAAAGTTCTTGTTTTTGCGTTTATATTTTTCGCTTTGCTTTATTTTATTTTATGTGTTTTATAGTAATGTTTGTGTAGTTCAGGTTCCGCAGGACTTGTGCCTTATGATTCTTAATTAGAAAAAATATTAGAAAAATTAAAAATTTAAAAATTATTGGAAATTTTCAAGAAATGGCAAATCAAAATAATCAAAATGTTGAGGAGTTTAGACCTTTAAGAGATTATGCAAACCCTACGGTGGATGAACTTCATTGTAGTATTAAAAAACCCTTGTAGTGGCTAATTCATTTGAGCTTAAACCTTTTATTATCCAATTGATATCAAATAATCAATTTAAGGAGCTCCAACTGAAGATCCAAATTTACATCTAGCCAATTTTCTAGAATTGTGTGTTATATTTAAATATGATAGTGTATCAGATGATGCTATAAGACTTAGATTATTTTCTTTCTCACTAAGGGATAAGACTAAGATATGGTTACATTCATTATCACATGGATCTATCAGAACTTGAATTGATTTAGGACAAAAATTTCTTGCTAAATATTTTCCACTATCAAAAACTGCAAAGCTTAGAAATGACATTACATCTTTTTTGTCAGTTTGAAGGGGAATCTATTTATGAAGCATAGGAACGATTTAATGAACTCTTAAGAAAGTGCCACACCATATTATAATAGAGTGGTTAATAATTCAAAGTTTTTATAATTGATTAGTTGAATCTCTTAGACCTATTATCGATGCCACTTCTAGTGGTTCATTGATGTCAAACCCATTTAATGAAGCTTATGCTTTAATAGAAAAGATGGCTACAAATAATTTTCAATGACCTTCTGAAAGGGTAAATCTCAAGAAAGTAGCCAATATTCATGAAACAAATATTTTTGCCATGCTAACAAATCAAGTTGCAATAATTTCAAGGAAGTTAGAACAATTTGGAATTTATTTTTCTCAACCAATTCCTATGATTAAAGAGAATTCATTAGGCCAAATGATAGATTCTCAAGTATCATTATAAACTTTGAATGACATAAAGAATAAGTAGAATAACCAATATTACAGTTATTATGACCCAGGTTAGAAGAACCATCCCAACTTTAACTGGAACAATGCTTTGGGTTGTAATAATCAGTAATGGAGGAACAATCAAATAAAAAAATTAAAGGAATAGTAATTTAGATCTTCCAATCCTCTAGGTTTTAATAGTAATCCACAATTTAAGGAGAAGAAGTTGTCTATAGAAGAAGTGGTGGTAAAAATGGGAGATTAGTTACAAATTCAAGGAGCTACGATTAGAAATATTGAGAATCAATTAGGACAAATAGCAAATTCATTAAGTAATAGATCCCAAGGAACACTTCCTAGTAATACATCAATAAATCTGAAAGACTAGAATAAAGAGCAAGTAAAAGTCGTTCAACTCAGAAGTGGAAGAGAATTGGAAGGTAGAGTTCAAAAAGATGCTGAAGTAGAGAGAAAAGAGATTGAAGAACCAAAAGAGAATGCTCCAAAGGTTTAGAGAGACATATTTCTCCACTTAAAGTTGATTCAAGAAAATCACCTCCTCCATTCCTCAAAGGCTTCAACAACAAAGGTTGGATAAGCAATTTTTAAAAGTTCTGGAAATTTTTAAGAAGCTTACAATTAATAATCTATTTGCTAAAGCTCTAGAACAAATGTCAAGCTATGTGAAGTTTTTGAAGGATATTCTTAACAGGAAAAGGAAGTTTGAGATAATGAGATTGTTGCACTTAGTGAGGAGTGCAGTGTTATAATTCAGAAAAAGCTTCCCGAAAAGCTTAAAGATCCTGGTAGCTTTACAATTCCATGTACAATAAGAGACAAATTTTATTGGAAAGCTTTATGTAATTTAGGAGCAAGCATCAACGTTATGTCATTAACAATATTTAAAAGATTGGGATTAGGAGAAATAACCCCTACTACTGTAACTCTGCAGTTAGCAGTTCATTTAATAACCTATCCTAAATGAGTTATAGAAGATGTCCTAGTGAAAGTGGTTCAATTTATCTTTCCTATTGATTTTGTTATGTTAAACATGGAGGAGATAAGGTGATACCAATCATTTTGGGGAGATATTTCCTAACCATAGGAAGAGCAATGATAGATGTGCAGAAAGGAGAACTAACTATGTGCATCAATGATAAAATAGTCATTAATATTTCCAAATCAAAGAAATACCCTGCAAAAGGTAAAGATGATGAATGCTTTAGAATGGATGTTATAAGATATTTGAGTGAATGCCATTTCAAAACAATTTATGAAGAGAAATCTGAGATAAAAGTGTTGAAACATGAGCAAGAAGAGGAATTAGACCATAATGAAGATTTATAGAAGGAAAATTCAAACTATGTTTGAGAAAGTCTTGAAGTTTTGGACATAATAGAAAACTATACATCTTTTTGTCCATCAATTGAAAAACCTCCTGAGCTTGAGTTGAAGTTGCTTCCTGAACATTTGAAGTATGTCTTTTTAGGTGATTCCTCTACATTACCTGTCATAGTTTCCTCAAAATTAACTACAGAAGAAGAAGAGAGTTTGATGAAAATTTTAAAGAGTTATAAGAAAGCCTTTAGATGGATAATTGTGATATAAAAGAAATCAGTCCTTCAATTTGTATGCATAGAATTCATATGGAAGAGAACTGCAGACCCAAAGCTGGTCCTCAAAGGAGATTGAATCATATTATGAATGAAGTTGTTAATAAAGAAATTCTAAAGTGGTTGATGTTGGAATTATCTACCATATTTCAGATAGTTCATGAGTTAGTCTAATTCACTGCGTTCCTAAGAAAGGAGGAGTGACTGTGAATTTGAATGAATATAATGAGTTAATACCAACAAGAAAAGTTAGAAGATGGTGAATGTGCATCAATTATAAAAAATTAAACCTCGATACTAGGAAAGATCATTTTCCACTACCCTTTTTAAATCAAATGTTGGATAGTATAGCTAGGCATAAATACATTGATTTTTAAGATGGATATACTTGTTATCACCAAATACAAATAGATCCTGAGGATCAAGAGAAAACATCTCTTACCAGTCCTTATGGTACATTTTCTCTTAGAATAATGCCCTTTGGTTTATGTAATGCACCTGCTACATTTCAAAGATGCATGATGGCTGTTTTTTGTGATTTAATTGAAAAAGGTATTGAAATTTTTTTATGGATGATCTTTTAGTGTTTGGAACTTCATTTGAATCATGTTTAGAACATCTATCAAATATTCTTAAGCAATATGAAGAAACAAATTTAGTCCATAATTGGAAAAAATGACAATTTATGGTAGCTGGGGGAATAGTTTTGGGACATCAAATTTTAGAAAATGGCATGAAATTAGACCCTACAAAAATTCAAGTGTTTGCTAATTTACCATACCCAACAAGTGTGAAGCAAATTAGGAGTTTTTTTAGGACAAGCTGGATTCTATAGGCAATATATTAAAGACTTTTCAAAATTTCTAAACCTCTACGCCATTTACTTGAAAAGATGTATTTTTTTTTTTAATTTTGATGAAAAGTGCCTAAAAGCATTTGAATTATTAAAAGAAAATTTAGTCACTGCACCAATTATTGTTTCACCAGATTGGAAAAAATATTTTGAATTAATGTGTGATGCTAGTGATTATGTTATTCGAGCTATTTTAGGACCGAAGCATGATAAAATTTTCAAAGTTATCTACTATGCTAGTATAATTCTTAATGAAGCTCAAATTAATTATACCACAACTAAGGAAGAGTTATTAGCAGTAGTATATGTTTTTAATAAATTTAAATCATACTTAATTGGAACTAAATATACAGTGCATACAGATCATTTTGTTATTAAGTATTTAATGAAAAAAAAGGATGCAAATCTAATATTGATAAGATGGGTTCTTCTTTTGCAGGAATTTGACTTTGAAATAAAGATAGGAAAGGAGCTGAGATTCAAATTGTTGATCATTTGTCGAGGTTTGAATTAGAAAAACCACTATATTTTGAAAAAGAAATTAATGAACATTTTTTAGATGAAGAATTGTTCAAAGTTAATGAGTGGTGTGTTCCATGGTATGTCGACATTGTGAACTTCATTGTTAATGATATTATACCATATAGAATGACATACCAATAGAAGAGGAAATTTGTATCTGAAGCTAAGACTTACTTTTCCCATTTTTATATAAACAAGGAAGGATCTTATTATTTGAAGATGTGTGCCTTCAAAAGAAACTTATGAAATTATCTAAGAATGTCATAATTCTTATTTTGGGGGACATTGTGGTTTTGATAAAACAACATACAAAATTTTACAATCTGGATTTTATTGGCCTACAATCTTTAGAGATGGCTTATATAAAAACTTGTGATGAATGCCAATGAGTAGGCAATATTTTTAGGAGGAATGAGATGTCCCTCAATTATGTGTTAGAAGTTGAGATATTTGATGTTTGGGGATTAGATTTCATGAGACCATTTATACCATCTTTCGAAAATTTATATATATTGTTAGCAGTAGATTATGTATCCAAATGGATAGAAGCTATTGTTTTACCTCAATGTGATGCTCAAAGTGTTTCAAATTTTTTAAGAACAAATATATTTTGTAGATTTGGGATGTTGAGAGTAATCATAACTGACGGAGGAAGTCATTTTAGAAATGCAATAGTGGAGAAATTATTAAAAAAATATGATATTAACCATAGAATTGCTACTATTTATCATCCTAAGACAAGTGGTTTAGCCGAATTATCCAATCATGATATTAAATGAATATTGGAAAAATCTATAATTCCAACTAAAATGGATTGGTCAGCTAAACTTGACTATGCTTTGTGGGCTTATAGGGCTGCGTACGGAACTCTTAAAGGAATGTCCCCATGTAAGCTAATATTTGGGAAAATGTGTCACTTACCAGTTGAACTTGAGCATAAAGTATATTGGGCGATAAATAAATTATATTTTAATTTGAAAGATGCTAGTGAGAAAAAAGTTATTGCAATTAAATGATCTTGCAGTGATAAAGAATGTATCTTATGAAAGTGGTAAGATTTACACAGAAAAGATGAAGATCTAGCATGATCGGAGGATTCTTACTAAAAATTTTCAGTCAGGGCAACAAATTTTGCTTTATAATTCAATGTTAATATTATTTCCAGGTAAACTTAAGTCTAGGTGGATGGGCCCATTTATTGTGATGAAAGTTTATCCCTATGGGGTTGTGGATATAAAAGATCCTAAAACTGATAAAATGTTAAAAGTGAATGGTCACTGACTGAAATCCTACTTTTTAGGTGACCAACTTAAATTAAATAATTTTCTGATGTTGGGTCAACATGAATAAGCACCGGGTACATCGGGCTGACAACGTTAAACCAAGCGCTCTATGAGAGGCACCCCATTGTTATCTATGTTTGTTTTTATTTTTATGTTGTTGTGAGTGATTTAGAAAATTTTGGTAGTATTTTGACTATATATTTAGTTAGTGATTATTCTAAGACCTTAAAAGATGACTTAGACATGTCAAAATGAATGTTTGGATGTTAAGTTGGCACTGGCGCTTAAGCACCAAAATCCAGCGCTTAAGTGCGACAGTTAAAAAACATGTGTTAATTTGGTTTCTAGAAGTTCTAACTACAAATTAGTTGCCTTGAACATGTGAGAGCAGTTCTAGGACGTGCATAGGAGTTCTGGAGGAGGTTTAGATCCTATAAATAGAAGGGAATAAAGAGACCTTTCACCACACCTTCATTTAGCCCTTAAATTCTAAGTGAAAAGAGAGAATTTTATCTGGCTAATAAACTTCTTTCTCATTGCTTCCTCCTTCTTCAAATCATACTCATAAGAAGACATTTTTCAAAAGTTATACAACGATTTCCTCGACGTTAGTGTCAAAGGAATAGCGGATAAAATCACTAAATTTAAAGCTAACGTGGCTTCAATTAAAGCAAAATTGATGGAAGTTAACGCAAATCTGGATCATAAGGGATGGCAACTTAAGATGCGGTTTAGCCATACCAATTTTATAGAAGAAGCAGACCAATTTTATAGAAGAAGCAGACAAGGCAATGTATCTGAAGAACAAGTGGATTGAAGAAAATTTAACCAGAGTTATTACTCATCATCCGTTCTTTCAGATATACATTCCAAATGCTGAAGGAGAGAGTAACGATAGGGCAAAATTTGTTCCATCGACTATGGAATGGAAATAAGTTCATGATTTAGAGTTTATGTGTTTAGTGTTTTTTTATGTGTTTAGTGTTTGTCTAATGATAAGTGTTTCAATGTGTGTTTTATGTTATTAAGATATAGTATTTTGTTTAGAAATTTTCTCATCCGAGACTATTTGGATTGAGAATCTATGTATTTGAAAGTGTTTGTAATCTTTCATGAATTAATATAAATATTTTTTTGTGTTAAATTTTGTGTTATTTAGTGTTGAATTGAATTAGTTTAAATTGGTGAATCTTGAGTTAGAGAAGAGATAAGGGGAGAGAAAATAGTTATTACAGTGTTTTGAGACCATAGATGGTTAGTTGACTTAGGCTAGGAGTGCATTTCACTTAAATCAAAAAAATCAAAATTTTTGCACTGGTGCCTAAGTGCCAAAAACCTGCGCTTAAGCACTGCTTAAACCAAAAGACTGCCACCTAAGCGCTGAACCATTTGCGCTTAGCATCAGTTCATGAAAACCAATTCATGAATGATTTTAAGTCAATTTTTGGGCCGAAAAACACCATTAACGAACCTTCGTTCGCCTCCTACCTTTGATTTTCAGGACTTGGGTGCTAGAGCATCACCTCTTTTGAAGATTTCTTGGAGGATTCAAGCTAAACTTGTTTGATTTGACCTTCTTGAGGTAAGGTCTTCACTTCTATGTAAAATTTTTTGATTTTCACTATGTATTTTGAACACATTCATGAGCTACCCAAAAATCACTATTCATGATGAAAACTTGGAAAAATTGATGGATAATGCATGGATTTCTTAGTTTAAGCTTTTAGGAGTTTAGTTTAGTGATTTGGAGTTGATTATGAAATTTATTTTGAATTTTATACATTTTCTTAGAAAATGACACCAAGAATGAAGAGAAGCAAGGAAAAAGCTCCATTTGATTCAAGTAAATTTGTCAGTTCAAGAGCTCAGGATCGTTATAGTGATGCACTGCATTCGAGGAAATTAATTCCTGACTGATGTTTCAGAAGTCTGGGAGGAGTTGTAGAAGATTTCATAGGTAGCCGCTAGTGGGAGCAGTTTTGTTATATTTCTGTTGTTGTCGTGATTTCTGTGGTACGAGAGTTCTATGCTAATCTCTCAGAGGCTGATGAAGAAGGATTCATAGTGAGGGGCAAGACAGTAGCATTTTCTCATGAGGTAATTAATCATTTTTATCACTTGCCCCTGAGTACTTTATGTTTTTATTCAAACTATAGTCCTACTGAGGAGGAGCTAGACGAGATTATTTCATCTTTGAATGTTGGGATGGGATTATGGAAGATTACAAATGAAAGAAGAGTAAACTTTTCTACTTCAAATTTGGATGTCGCTGCAAAGGAATGGCACTATATTATTTATGCTTGTCCACTGCCTACAAATTATTTGAGTGAAGTGACTCAAGAGAAAGCAACTTTGAACTATTATATTCAGCAGTCCAAGTTAATTGATATTGGAGGATTGATTTATGGAGTTATTACCAGTTCAGCTGCCGCTACTACTACAGCAGGTTTGGGATTTTCATCCTTAATCTTTTCTTTATGCGAGTCGGTTGGTGTTAGATATGATAGCTGGGAGGCAATCTTACAACCACTGAAGCCCATTACCAGTGTGAATGTGAAGACTTATTCACATCATTCTATTTTTGGCTGGAAGGGTGGATTCTCCAGTAGTTCTGTTGCCTCTACTTTACGAGCCTCTACTTCACATGCTTCTACATCACAGGGTCAGACTTCTGGATCTAATTCTTAATCACAACTTATGGAAAGGATATTGAATAATGTTATTTATACTAATGTAAAGGTATCAAACTTAAAGCATTTTGTAGAACATATGGATGGGTATATGAAGAAATGAAGTGATTATGAGGAGGAATACAACTTAGTTATGGAGCATCTCAATAGAGGTAAGCGAGATGTAATATTTTCTCATTACCATAGATATCCATCATATGAGCCTACTGCTGCTTAACATAGTGATGAAAGTGATAAAGAAGAGGGTGCTGATTAGTTTGGATCCTTAGTTCTGTTTTATGTTTTAAGTTTTTATATTGTTATGAACTATTGTTGGTACTAGTATTATGTACTTTTTGTTATGTTTTTAGTTGTGATTATAAAGAATGCTAGTTTTTGTTATGTTGTGTTTTGTTTTGTACACCTACTGTGATGTATTTGTGTTTAGTGAGTAGTTATTATGTGTGGTAGTAACTGTTTTAATTGTGTTGTTCTATTTAATTAGTGTTTATTAAACTTAATTCTGGAATCTTATATACTCCACTGCATAAAACTCTGATGAATCTTTGTATTTTAAGTAAAAAGAAAATTGATCAGTTAAATTTTTACTCCTGTTCTTAATTTTTGCATTTGCATATTTAGGATATAAAAATTCCTGTAACTATGTTATAGTTAGTTTTCATTCCTGCTTACTTATATATGATGTTAGAGTGTTTTATTTCTATTAAAAATTTAAGTTTGCAAGAGGGATGAAAAATTTTAAAAAGAACTTAAAAGTTTATTTGTTCTCAAATGTTTTTCAAATAAATTTGATTTTGATTTGAAAAATGATTATGTATGTGAAGTGGTATTAGAGAAGTAAAATTTTGATTTTAGAAATGTGTAAGAGAATTTAATTAGAATTTATAGTAATGAAGAAAAAGTAAAAGTTCAATTTTTTTAGTGTGAAAAATGATAAGTATTGTGTACCTATCTTTAGTAGGAAAAATTGTATTTTTGAAAAAGTTAGAAATTTAGGCCTTTTATTTTCAAAACTTAAATTTCTTTTGTTGAAATTAATTTTCAAAACTATTATTATGTTTTTAAGTGAAAGAAAAATATGAACACTTTGCTTTAGGAAAGGAAGGGTGGAATTCAAAACCATTAAAGACCTATCCAGATATAGTAATCCTTGCCTTAAAAGAAAAGAAAAAGAAAAAGAAAGAAAAAAAAGAAAAGAAAAAGAAAAGAAAAAGTTGAAAAAGGGAGGAGAAGCTTGAGGATTAGTGTCTAATCAAAAATTGGTTCCACATCTGATCTTTTTAAAGTATAAGACTTAAAAAATTCTTAAGCTTGAGGATATAATAAAGTGAGTAAAATTATGCTTAGTAAAAAATTTTAAGTGGATATGATAAAATGCCTAAAATCTATATTTAGAAAATTTATAATATTTTTGAATTAGATAAGAACTCATATTTTCATATTTTTTTTAACATTAAAAATTTCTAAATTTTAAGTTGGTCTCATTTACTAATATTTTTTCTAAATTTGACTACTATATTTCTATATCAAAATTTTTGTAATTCCTATTAAAACTCACATAAATTATCTACTAATGTTGGTTTTTAAAGATTGAAAGGTCACTTGAGGACAAGTAACATCCTAAATTTGGGGGATTTTGATACATCTAAAATATATAGTATTTTTCTACACATTTTTATACCTATTTTTGATATATTGCGCTTTATGAAAGGTATTTGTGTGTTTTTCTTGTAGGTACAATCAAATGGATGAAAAATGCTAAAAGGGGTGAAAAAGGGTCAAATTTAGAGTAAAAATGAAGAAATGTGCAAAAATGAACTAGGGCGCCTAAGCGCCCAGTTTGACTTCTAAGCGCTAGAAGTAGTTACTTGATGAATTATTTAATTTGAGTAGATTTTTGAAAAGTTGTTTGAAAATACCCATGATAAAAGCATGGGAAATAGCCCATGGACAAGAAAATTCATTCAATTGGCTTATGAGGAGACAACTTCTAGAAGATTCATTGAATGGAGACACCTTTTTAAAGAGACACTAAGACACCCCTTATATTTTTATAAGAAAAAACTTAGATTTTGCAAGAGAGGAGGCCAGCCATCCATCAAACTTTACAGCCCATCGCCTTCGCCGCTGCCGACCACCTTTACTTTAATTTATTTTATTTTGAATGTTTTTTTGTATTGTGAGAGAAGGAAGAGAATTCAAAGGAACTTCAAGACATTTGGTGGAGAGAATTTGAGATAAGTATTTATCTTTTTATCTACACTTGGTTTTAATTTAGATTTCTTATTTGTGTCCATGATTTCTACTTTTAAACTCATGTGTGGTTTTGTTTTCTCCATGAATTCTGAGTAGTTTTGTTTATATTTCTCCTTAAAATAAGAAGTGATTAAATATCTAAAGGAAGTTTTGTGAAGTAATAGACTTCAATGTTGGAAGAAGTTGTGATGATTTGAAACCTTGCACTTCATTTACTTCTTGATTTGGCCAATTAAGATGCTAATATAAGTTGAGAGAACATGTAAGATCCAAGATGGTGTTTTCTCAGTCAATAAATGGTTAGAATCCCATATTGATTTCATGAATGAGAATGTAGTTCATGGGGTTGAGCGCAAATATATAGGGAACTATATTTTAAAGGGTGTAGAATTAGAGGACTTTAGAGTGACAGGCTAAAGCCCCTAATTTGATTTACAATTTTAGGTTTTGATACGAGATGTTAGCCCTTAGGTGGAGGGAGTAGAGGGAACTCTAGAGTGAGAGCTAGTATCTACCCTACTTGGTCGGTCTTCAAGACCATTCAAACTATAAATTAGCAAATGTTCTTTATAGCATCTCTAGTAAGGGTAAAGAATATATCTGCTCTTATTTGGCACAACACATTTAGCATACTTCCATAACAAAATTTCTATATTTATCACTGATTCATGATAAGGAAAAATTATTTTATTTATATTATCTTCATCTTGCAAGTATTTTAGTTAAGTTAATTAGTTGCTTAATTTATTTTTCAATTATGAAAAATTACAAAAAAAAATCAAACTTTCAATCCCACTTTAGCATCTTAAGTTTAAGTAAAAAAAATTGCTAAGTAAAATTTTGTTATCTAAAATTAGTCCTCTCTGTGGGATCGATACTCCGGACTTAATTAGAATGTTCTATATTACTTGATAATGATGTGTACACTTGTGTAGTATTCCATATTGAAATATTATAACTGCATTCTTATTTGCTTCATAGCGAAAGATTTACCTAGCTCTTGCTTTGGATCAAGTTTTTGGCTTTGTTACAAATTAAAAATATCTATTAAGGAAATTAATTGCATACATCTCATTTTACATCTTTCTATATAAAAAATTGGGATCACTCGTCAATCTAACTACTACAAGAGAATATAAGAGTCTAGCCATAACAAGAAGTTAAGGATTCACCTCCCTCATGACACACAAAAATTTAATCAAACCACTAACAATCCAAACATCTACCAATCATCAATCAAACTAATGAATCCATATTAAAGCAAACACAGTACAACACTAACAATCCAAACTCATCAGCTTGATAAATGATTCCACCTAGATCAAAATTCCATTTAAGTAATCCTTGATCAATCACCCAATCTTTTCCAGATCCAGGAACTCCTACAAAGTCTTCGAATTTAATAATTTCTTTTAGCTCTTCCTTTTTAAATTGATTCATACACTTGTTCCTGAAATTTCTTTCTAGGTCCAATATTCTTCAAGTGATTTTCTCAATTTTCATATTAAGTTCATCCTTAAATTTTATAAGCAATGGATCTTATAAGATACTTCATTATCTACCAAATTTTGGAACGGATTTTCTCTAGATAATTCAAATTCTGGATCAAATTCTTCTATGTTACTCTTTTGTTTAGAGTTGTCTTTCAATTCTTCCCCTTGATACTGAGTAAATGGTAGAGGTGGTCTTTCTATATTTATCTTAATTGAAGAAATAGATTTATTTAATTCCTTAAGAATTTTTTCATTGGTCTTTTAATCTCCTTATCCTCATTTCTCAACTCAAAGTTTTTTTGAAATATATCCTCAAATTCTCTTCTAATTATTCGTTCGATAATTTTAAATTGCTCATCATTCATCTCCTTAGGGCTTATCTTAGGGTCACTTGGTAAAATATCTGGGGGGTAACTGTTAATTGTATTAATAATCTGCCCCAGTTTGTTATCTATGTTCCTTATTGTGACCTCTTAATTTTCCAACTCACTCTTCATTTGAATCACAACCTCTTCTAACATTAATTCCTTATCCTCATCCCGTGGGTTGATTTTAAATTGAGGAGGATTATTAATTGAGTTAATAATCTGCCTCAGTTGGTTTTCTATATTCCTTATTGTAGTTCCTTGACACCACAGCTCACTCACCATTTGAATAACAACCTCTTCAAATAAATCTTTTTCCTCATTTTGGGCATTGAAGTTAAAATTATGAAGAAAAGAAAGTTTAGCATTATAATAGCCATGATTATTCTAACTACTCCGATTAAATTGATTATCTTCCCAAATTTGGTCATCTCCTCCAAAATTATTATTCATGTTAAAATTCAAATGATTTTCTCAAACTGGATTGTAATAATCGAAATAAGAATTATGTATCCCATGACCAGTTTTAATCCATTATCCAAATGAATTTTACTTAATAATTGGGGTCCTTGAGGATATCCTTCCATATATTGATCTAACTTCCTCTCAATATCTGCAACCTAAGAAATTAAAATTGTAAGAATATCTTCTTGAAAATTTGCCATTCTCTTAGTGTTTACTCTTTCAAAGCTACTAGCATTATAATCCAAATTTGAATATTCGTTAAATCTTTGATCCACCATTTCTACATTAAATTCATGGAGTCTTTTTTGATTTATCATCCTCCAAAAAGTTCTCTCCGAATCTGACTTGTAAAATTCAAGGTTTGAAGCTCTTAAACTATGCATACAAAGCTAAAGACTTAACTAAAAGGAAAGATATTAAAAATATTTTTTATATTTTAATTTTCTTTAAAATATACGCAAAATAATTACACACACTATATAATAATAATATAAATTCCAAATCTAAGTCTTACAGATTTAACTAAAATTCTTCTAAAGTTTTTATCAAAGTTTCACCGACAACGGTGCCAAAAACTTGATGTGCCCCTAGTGTATGTTGTTCTTCTGCGTGTTTTATGTCAATTTAAATCCCCAATAACAGTGTCAAAAACTTTACTTGTCCCCAAATTACACAGTAATTTTGCTTTCAAAAATATGACCAAAATCTTGACCCAATTTATATTAAGAATTTAATGTGCAAAGTAGAAATGTTATATAAAATATATAAAATAATTCACACACTAGTGGTTCTACACAAGTGCATGTATCACTTCAAGTAATATAGGGCTTTTTTTAAAAACCCTAGTATCGATTCCACTGAGAAGTGCAGTAAGAAATTCTTTTGGCTAATTCTAGTCTTCTACTATCAAGTCTTAGTTTGGAAGATGGAAATTCTTATGCTAATAATATAAATCACAATATTTAAACTATAACATTTATAGTAAGAAAAATAATTTTAAATGGGTTTAATGAATGTTAATATAAATGTAACTAAAATAACTAAAATTAATAAACTAATTTCTAAACTTCAAAGTTAAATTTACTAAGACTAAACAAAGTTCTGTGATAAAGAGTTCAAATTTAAGAAAGTATCATTACCCTTTACAATGAGTGCATGGTTAGTGAAGTAATTAAAATCATTTAAAAATATAAAAAAATTATTTTGTGCCAAATAATAGCAATCATATTCCTTACCCTCTTTTGAGTGCATAAAGAACATTGACTAAGCCAGAGTTTAGTCCTTAATTCCGTGGTTAGCCTGAGAGTATACCGGCTGCCACTTCAGAGCTCCCACTAACCCCTCACGTGAGGGCTAACAATCTCGAATCAGTTTCCAATCAACTGAACCAAATTGGGGATTATAATCTGTCACCATAAAATCTCAAATTCTGCATCCAACAAAGTATATTTCCTTATTTTTTGTACTCAACCCCATGGATGAAATACTCTCCCATGAAATCAAATGTGATTCTCCCAATGTTATAGAAGTCATAGCCCTTCCGGAACACATGTTTATCAACACATTTTAACATTTCAATTGGCCAAATCAAAAAGTAAATGAAGATCTGGGTTCAAATCATAAAAAATTATTGACATTTAAAACCGTATAAAAGAAAATTAAATCTTCACAAAACCATATCTTAAGGTAGAGAGAAGGATAAAGAAGACTACGTAGATTTCATGAGAAGGATACAACAAAACAACAGATTTCATTAATAAAATAAGTTTACAAAATAAAAGAAATTAAAGACACAACTTATCTCACAATCCTTCCCAAGCAACTCCCTACAAGTTCTCTTCAAGTCTTTCTCTCTTTCCAAGCACTCTCAATTCTCTCTTAGATGTGTAAAGAAGAAGTAATCTCTCATCTTCTCTCTCCTCTTACATTCCTTGAAGAAAATCTACAAGCCCTTGTCTCTCTCGCTCACGCCACACACACACACACACATACAAACTCACACCCCCCAAAACTCCTCATGCAAAAACTCTTCTTCAAGCCCTAGACTTCACTCTCTTTTATAAAATGCTGCCTCCCTCCAAAAAGAATTCAAAATTCTCTCCAAATTTCTATCAAAAAGTCAACTCTTTTGAATTCAAAAGACATGTCCATTGATACAAGAGACATATCCCTTTATAAAAGAACCTTTCAAAGGGTCTAGATGCATTGAATCACTCCAAGGGGTGTTTAGAACAAGTGTCCCTTTGAAAATTCATATAAAATTTGTCCTAAGCTGCCTTAATCCTCAAAAAGTCATCTCTGGCGTATTATGCGCCAGTTCTTTGGATTTTGACAAACCATGCGCTGGTTTGGCGCATCATGCGCCACTCTGTGGCAACTCCACAGTTTTGCTCTATTTGGCTTCATTTTAGCTCTGTTTTATCCTGTTTCAATTGTGTTTCACTCCTAACAGATATTCCTACAAAATAAGCATGAAAACAACCTTAATATGTTTCTTCCAAAAAACCCAAATCTTATTAGAACAACTGCAAAAAAGGAAAAGCATTTGAATTTGCCTAA
The DNA here is from genome assembly GCA_002079205.1 of Phalaenopsis hybrid cultivar. Classification (NCBI taxonomy): domain Eukaryota; kingdom Viridiplantae; phylum Streptophyta; class Magnoliopsida; order Asparagales; family Orchidaceae; genus Phalaenopsis; species Phalaenopsis hybrid cultivar. Next base: position 249,838 of record JXCR01066637.1, read on the forward strand.
AATACAGTCCAGAGAAGAAGTAACCAACGGCTCAAAAAAAGAGAAAATGTCAAATTTATGGATCATAGTTAATAGCTTCAATCTACCAAGAGAATTAGGATCTGCAACTCCTCTGATATTCCAAATCAAAATGTTAAACATGGATAAACGACACACCCTTTCTAGAAGATCTAGTTCGGGCTTGTCTAATTTCACTGTCAGAATGATAGTGATCAAGAGGTTCAATATTGTTTCCCAACCTTAAATTAGCCAATTCATAACTCCCTTTTTTCCTCCTCCATCGTGATTTTTGAACTTGCCATTCCTCGTCAATGAGGTTAGAAACCTCTCCAACATCTAAGGCATTACCATGTGGATGAACATCCCTTCGTTTATGTAAGGAACAATCATTTTCCAAGGAATCAAAACTATTAGGCAAAGCAAAAATAGAGACATCTCAATTTTTAAGCAAAGGTTGAATCCCATCAATTTTAGCAAGAGGGACAAAACCTTCAAGACACTCCAGTGAACCTTTTCCATTATTCAAAACATAAGCAGTGACAGGTTCATCTGAAACCCCGCCATGCAGGTGAACACCACCTGACAAAACTATAACCTCCTCCGGCACTACCAAAGACGAAGAAAGAGGAGCCATTTGCCCTCAGTTTTGCTTTCGTAACTCTAGATGGAGATAAAAATAATGAGTCAAATCATGCCCAAACATCCTATAATGTCCACCATAGTGAGAGTGTTGTTCTAAAAGCTCCTGTTCCCAATAGCCTTTGTGGGCAGAGCCAATCCAGATCTCGTCAGGAGGGCACAAAGTGCATCACGTTCAATTAAAATTCTTGCCATAGATGGCCTAGTAAGATTAAAATTAGGGGCTTCAAGCCTTAAAGGTTTGCCAAACATTGCAGCAATAGAGAACAAAATTTCATGATTAAAAAGATGAACTTTCAATCCCAGTAAACGAAGTCAAACGGGAATAATAGGAAGCTCTTCCATTGAATCAAAATCAACGGACCATTTTAAAACTTTCATAACCACGTCATCAAAACGCATAATGCATTTAGCAAAAATTCTAGCATAGTCTTCCTCACTCGACAGTTGTATCAAAATATGTCTAAAATCCAAAGAGCCAACTTTCCAACTACCAACGAGATTCAAAAGTTTGAATTGCTTGCAAAAAAACTCAATCTTAGGAATCTCATTGGAGAACTTCCCAACTAAATTTAGTCTACAAGAAGATGCAAGTATAGTATTCTCAAATTCGGACAGAAACAAAGCTAGCTTACTTGCTTTTTTCTGATTTATTTATGAAATCATATTCACCACCAATAACAAGAGATTCATCAAAAGCATTAGGAAAAAGCAAGTTATTTCCTCTTGACACCAATAGCAAGAAATTCAAAACAAGCTCATACACCCAAGATCGAGTTTGGGGATGTGGACGAGGAAGAACCAACACAATCGTTGAATGAACTAAGCCGACCATCAACATCGATATGGAAGGAATTTCTGATGAAGAAAGATTTGAGGAAGAAATTATGATGATAAAATAGAAGAAACCACAGCATGAGATTTCCTTAGAAGATGCAGAAAAAGGTGAATGCAGGTCAATGTATGATCGGATCAACCACTATGTGAACGCCATGGCCCTTACTCCAATCTGCCCTTAAATGATTAAAAGTTTAGATGTCAAGAAAGTCTCTAGCGTTGGTTCAAAACCAATCAAGTTTTACCGTGCTTCCCCTTATACTAGTTCTGAAAATCATGTAAATTTAGAAGAGGATTCTAATGAATTAATGGAATTGCCTTTTGGTTACTTTTCTCCTTATGTACAAAAATTAATTCAATTGGATATGTGCCAACTTTTTAAAAAATTGTGGAATGTTAAAAGTCAAACTCCTAACTCGAAAAAAGTTCTTGGATTGGGTACTTTAGGAACAGTCGATGACTCGGATATTTGCATGGTTGTCACTAGTGGATTGGAAGAAGAATTTCTCAATGTAGAGGATGAATCTCAAGCTCAGTTAATAGATGATGCCCCACCGGAATTTGAAGAAGAAATTTAGTCAATAATGGATGAATTGAAAAAAATTAACCTTGGGACTAAGGAGCAGCCCCGACCCTACTTTATAAGTTCTCTACTTAATGTGGAAGAATCCACAGAACTGACAAAATTATTGTCAAAATTTAAAGATTGTTCGCATGGAGTTATGATAAAATTATAGGGCTGACAGCAGAAGTTGCACTTCATAAACTTGAGGTGGACAAAGATATTACCCCAATAAAACAAGCTCTCAGAAGAATGTGCCTCGAGATAGAGCAACAAGTCATTATTGAGGTAAAGAAATTAATAAATGCTAACTTTGTACGAGAAGAGCAATACCCCACATGGTTAGCCAACTTTGTACAAGTTAAGAAGAAAAAGGGACACATTTATGTATGTGTCGACTTTAGTGATTTAAACAAGGCATGTCCAAAGAATGAGTTTCTGTTACCGATACCTGAACTAATTGTGGACATCGCATCAACACATGAGATTTTCTCTTTCATGGATGAATCGTCAGGATATAACCAAATTAAGATGGCTCAAGAAGATGTAGCACTTACAACTTTCAGAACTCGATTAGGATCTTTTGCTATACAGTGATGTCATTCGGGTTGAAGAATGTCAGAGCAACATGTAATGAGCAATGATGAAGATATTTAACGACCTCATTCACAACCAAGTGAAGTGCTACATGGATATTTGGTCATCAAGAGCAAACAGAAAGTCGACCCTTTGTATGATTTGAGGATTGTGTTGAAATGATTATGAAAATATAATCTCAAGATGAATCCCTTAAAATGCGCCTTTAGTGGCACCTCCAAGAAATTTCTAGGATTAGGTGTTTGTCATCGGGGAATCGAGATCGACCCAGATAAGATTAAAGCTATCTTGGAAATGCCTCCTCCCCAAACTTTGAAAAAACTACGTTCTTTTCAAGGAAAGTTGGCATATCTAAGATGCTTTATTTCTAATCTCTCACGTAAGTGTCAGTCCTTCTCAACATTAATTAAAAAGGATGTCAAATTATTTTAGGAAGAGAAATGTTAGTGGGCCTTTGAGGATGTTAAGCGATATTTAATGACACCTTCTATTTTGGCATCCCTTATCTTGGGAAAATCGTTGATACTTTATATTGTGACCTTAGATGACTCTCTCAGAGCCCTATTGGCTCAGGTCAATGACGAGGGTAAGGAAATACGCACTACTACTTGAGTTGTCATCTGATACCGATGGATATAAGGTATCTGCCTATTGAGAAGAATTATCTAGCTTTAATTTTTGCCGCCCAAAAGCTTAGGCATTACATGTTTTCTTATAAAATTTTCCTTATTTCAAAAGTTAATCCAATGTGATATTTGATGACCTGACCAACACTTTCCGGATGTTTAGCAAGTTGGTTAATGATTTTACTGCAATTTGATATAACTTTTGTTCCCTCCACGCTATCAAGAGACAGATTCTAGCATATTTTCTCGCAGCACACCCACTTCCAATTGGGTCCCCACTCAACTATGAGTTATCAGATGAACAAATACTGCAAATAGAACCGTCCATTATGAGACATTGGGAAATGTAATTTGATGGGGCTTCCTCAGCCATGAAAGACAAAGGATCGGAGATTGTTATACCAGGAAACACAGGAATTGGGCTGATTTTCATCACACCAGATAAGGGTATATTGAGATTCTCCTATCGCCTGATAGAGACATGTACAAACAATGAAGCAGAATATGAAGCATTGATCACTGGGTTGGAGTTGGCAATCTCAATGGATATAATAGATATTTTCATCTATGGTGACTCACAGCTCGTCATCCAACAAGTTGCAAGACAATAAAAGATTTTGAAGCCAAGGCTAGCAGGATACCACAGGTATACAATGAAACTGTTGGAAAAAATCCCCAATGCAACTAGATACCGGATTCCTCGAGGAGACAACGCCCATGCTGACACTACAGTAAAACTTGTCAAGGAATTGACATGTTCACCAGAGGATTCCATCGACATTACAGTACAAGGACAACGAGTTTTATCTTGAATCAAAACTTAATATTTTACACAGACTAGAAAAAGAAGAAGTAATGATGATTGCAGTTGCTGACATCAACGTAGATTGGCATAAGCAATTAATAGAATATTTGCAAACAGGAAAACTACCAGAGGACAATTATGAGGCATACCACATCCTGAGAAGAGCTATGTCATATGCTCTAGTGGGTGATGTCCTCTATAAAAGATTGTTCGATCAGATGTGGTTGTGATGTCTGAGCATAGCAGAAATGCAGAAGATTATCAAAGAAGTACATGTCAGATTGTGTGGCGCTCTCCAGTCAGGGCCAAAAATGAAAATGAAGGTTAAGAGACACGGATATTATTGGCCAGCAATGATAATTGATTGCATGCAGACAGCTAGAAGGTGTCAACTTTGCTAAGTGCATGGGGTAGTCTTACACTAACCTCCGAATGTGCTACACCCAACTGTTGTCCCGTGGCCATTTAATTTTTGGGGCACGGACATAATAGGTCTGATAGACCCTCCATCCTCTAAGGGACATAGATTTATTCTCACCGCTACAGATCAATTCTCCAAGTGGGTAGAGGCGATGTCATTATGAGAGATTACAATACACCATGTTTCGTAATTTTTCAAAAGCCAAATTGTCTACCATTTTGGTGTACCGCATAGAGTGATTTCCGACAACGAGACAACCTTCAAGAGCACAAAGATCAACAACTTCATCAAAATACATGGGATAGACTCAAGGTACTCTACAATTTACTATCCTAGGGTAAACGGACTGGCCGAGGCATTCAACAAGATGCTCATGCAAATCTTAAAGAAGACATTGGACGAAAACAAAAGAGATTAGCATACTAAACTATTAGAAGCTTTGTGGGCCTACCGAACAACATTCAGAACTCCCACTTAATGTACACCTTATGCACTTGTGTACGAGTCTAAGGCTGTATTACTGTTGGAAGTTCAAACACCTTCTCTCAGATCTGACGTCGTCAACCACATTACAACTAAGGAAATTACAAAACTCAGAATTTAAGAATTGAAAAGTTTTGAAGGAAAATGACTAGAAGCACAATAACATTTAGAGCTTTACCAAGCAAGGATGATGCAGGCTCCTAACAAATTGGTCTGCCCAAGGGCGTTCAAAGTTGGTGACCTTATTCTTTTTCTCAAAAGACATATTCTTGCACACTGCAAGATAGGTGAAAAATTTGAACCAACTTGGGAGGGACCATTCATCATAGAGGAAATTTACTCAGAAGGAGCTTACCAGTTTGTGGATTTTCGAGACAAAATACCTATGCTACCAGTCAATGGCCACTACTTGAAGACATATTATCTAACTTGACGTTGCTTAAAACCAACCTTTTGAAACTTTGATTGTTTTGAGGTTACTTATTTGGCCAAGTTTCCGTGACTGGGTCCAAAATTTTGTAATAAAATTAACCTCAATAAAATAAAATAAAAATTTTGGAATTTGCTCACTTTATTTCCCTTCTTCTATTTCTAATTTAAAATTTCATTAAATTAAATTAAATTAACTTACGTAAATAAAATTTTCACAGGTATGAATTAAAACTTGTGTTTAATAAGTGCTTCATTTTTGTTTTTGTTCATAATGAATTTCAGTGCACTGATGTTTTTCTGTCTTCTGCAGAAAAATGTCGAGACAAAAGCTGATTTTTGCCTTTAGAGATAGCTTAAATCTCACACTGAATAGAGAAAGGGCAACTCAGGGTGGCATTGTATATTTTTTCTTAGACTTCGGTCAGGTCAATGTAAACTATGAGGGTCCCCTGATGGACATAGTCAGCCGCTAAGAGAAAGAACGGTTACCATCGCTATTGATGATTGGTACTAAAGAAGAGTCCTCTCTGAGGAAGAAAGTAATAACACAACAGAATTTGATGGAAGGGACTAGTCGTTTGTCATTCATGATAACTACGCCAACAAGAAATTTAATTTGTGCTGATGAAGAAAGGATGTCAGATGCACCACAAAGAGAACTCGACACTGAAATTCTAATCATCGCAAACACGGAGCTTTTCTACTATAGGAAAAGAGACGATTGAAGGAGGCAAAAAATTTAATCACCCCGATCTCTCAGGGGAAAATTTACGATCCTTGCATGAAAGAGACTTCTACTAGTCTGCCTGCTACAAAGGACGAGTCTGAATTTCCTTCAAAGCAGATACCACCAGCAGTGCCAGATAAACTCTACAAGGGTTGCCCGATGTGAAACGTCGAGGTTCCCGTACAAGCGCCCATAAGAGGAGCATTCGTGGAATTCCCAACATGCAATGTTCTCCACTTAGACCACTACAGTTCATTTGAGAAGTTCATAGCCGCTGACACAGGACGTCGAGAGACAGCTTACCCGGATACTGAGTCGTATATTCCATTACAAGCCAAGTCAGATTTGATATCTTACAGATGTGGAGACGAGGGAGACGACTCGAAAATCTCAAAGCATCCCCACAGCAGAACTGAAAAGGATGAACAGAGTTAAAAAGCGAGAATTTGAATTCTATGAGGAAATACAAGGAAAATTTTTCAACATTCTAGAGAGCCTGGAGTTGTATACAAGAGTCTTCTTTGAAAACGATGATAGAAGACTTCTAGAATACATTTTTGACTTGAGAAACAAAGGTCAAGCTGGTCTGCTAATAGAGAGGACTTATTTAGAACCAAGAAAATGGGTGTGCGGAAAAGGCAAGATAACCATTCAATGTAGTTGTTACTATAATTTCACCAAAGATAGGCAAGGGAACCCCTCATATATCTTAAAAAATGATGAGGTGGATCCTATGCCTTTTGAGATAAAGCGAATGATCCAGCTAATTGCATTCCAAATAGTTATATAATCAACATCTACGATGAAAGAGATTGCATTCCCCCGCACATAGACCATCATGATTTCATGAGGCTCTTCTGCACGGTGTCCTTCATGAGTAGGAGCAACATACTATTCGTAAAATAAATTGATGTTATCGGACCTGGGGAGTTTAGGAGATCTATTGAGATTCCACTACTAATGGGTTCAGTATTGATTTTTAAATGAAATGGAGCAGACCTCACCAAGCACTGCATTTCAAGGGTACGACATCGTAGAGTGTCTGTGACTTTTAGAAGGATGGACGATAATAAGATGTCATGTGGGTTCCGACTAGATCTAGAGTTAGAGGAGTTGTGCCCGTATGAGCTATGATATGGTTGCACCTCTAAGTACACGTAAAAGGGAATTCTTTTCCTGGAACATGGCTTAGTAGGTTAGCTTGATCAGGAGCTCATCCCACAAAGAACAGATAGACAGTTTTTGTCACCTTTTGTACTGCGTCAGAGCAGCATATATGATATGTACTCAACATATGATGTTTCATATGTATTCTGCATGATTGTCTCTTTTGATGCTTTCAGCAAGTACTCAGTCTGTAACACCTGTTTGAAGCATATTAATGAATTTTCTTTCAGTTTTTAACTTGTTTGCAAATTGCCCTTTTGTGCAATTGATAAAGAATCGTGGAACCATACGTTGGTTCTGAGTTATAATGAATGGAGGACAATATAACAAAAGTTTGATATTAAAATTTCAACTTATTTTTGAAAATCAACCAATGAAAATTAAATTTTAAAAATTTACGTTGATAATTAATGTGATAAAGATATCAAGAAAAGAAAATGATAGGATTTGTTAAGTTTGTTTCTCTTGGGTTCAATGTTTCTTACTCTTTGCTTGCGTAGCATGACTATCCTCGTATGCACCAATTTCTTCACATTCCCCTAAAGCTTCACACTCTGCACAAATTCTCACAAATTTTCCTCACCAATGTCAATCTACACATGTCACATATTTATGAGCTTAACACCACAAATTCTCTACACTATTTTCATGTTGTTCTTGGGGTCAAAACCTAGATCAAAAATATTTTCCCGCTACCTCTTAGGTTGGATGTGACTCCCAGCGCTTTCCTCCCCAATGTAGTAGATATTTCACTTGTCATCATTTAGGTTGGATATGAGTCCCATAGCTTTCCTTCCTAGCATAACGGATATATTTTCCCGCAACCTCTTGGGTTGGATGTGAGTCCTAGCGCTTTCCTCCCCAATGTAGTAGATATTTCCCTTATCATCATTTAGGTTGGATATAAGCCCCAGAGCTTTCCACATAGCGTGACGAATATATTTTCTCACTACCTCTTGGATTGGATGTGAGTCCCAGTGCTTTCCTCCCCAACGTAGCAGATATTTCCCTTGTCACTATTTAGGCTGGATATGAATCCCAGAGCTTTCCTTCCAAGCGTAGAAAATATATTTTCCTACTACTTCTTGTGTTGGATGTGAGTCTCAGCACTTTCCTCCCTAATGTAGCAGATATTTTTCTTTGTCACCCTTTAGGATGGATATGAGTCCCAAAGCTTTCCTTCCTAGCGTGAGAGATATGTTTTCCCGCTACCTCTTAGGTTGGATGTGAGTCACAGCACTTTCCTCCCCAACATAACAGATATTTCTCTTGTCACCATTTGGTTTAGATGTGAGTCCTTTAGCTTTCTTTCCCAATGTATTGATATGTTTCTGATCAGCACTTGAGCTGGATGTGAGTCCTGCTTTCCTTCTCAATCCGGTCTTTCTGCCACCTCTTAGGTTGGATGTGAGTCCTTGCGCTTTCCTCCCTAATTTGATAATTTGTTCAGGATAGGTTTAAGGCCACCTTAAATGGAGTAAGACATCCTATTCTCATCTTTCAAGATCAGTTTAAGACCACCTTAAATGGAGTAAGACATCTGATTATCTACCCAAATCTTTGAGATAGGTTTAAGGCCACCTTAAATGGAGTAAGACATCCAATTCTTTTTCTAGAGTTGATACCTAAATTTCCATTTCCATCTCAGGGTCAGTACCTAAATGTTGATTCTCATCTTCCCAAACCACTGCGATCAAAATCAAATTTTTATAATAATCAAATTGAAGTTGAATCTTCATCATGACCGTTGTGATCATTTTCAGGATCCCTTGCTTTCTAATCCCTGGCGAGAGTTCTGTATCCTCAATTTCGATCGAGTGTGCATTTGCTAATTTCCTAGTGAAAATAATTTTCACTCAATTATGTTCTTCATTCTAAGTTTGTTGACTTAGAATTCTATGATACTTTTGTTGATCTTGTTGGTCAACGCTAATATGTGCGGTGTGCTTGCCCAACACACCACACATATTGGTGGTCCATTTGTTGACCTCACTTTTTGTTGAGGTCTAACTTTTCCTCTTTAGTAGCCTAGCTACTAGCCATAGGAATTTCTTGTTGACTATTCCTAGAGGACTAAAAAGAAACCCTTTCCATTAGAAATTCTAAACTCTTCTTTGCTCAACTTGAAGTTTCATATACTAGTTTTAACCTCTAGCACTTAGTAGGTGGGGCCACTATAAGGGAGCTCAAGGAGAGTTTCCATAGGACTGCTTGGCCTTAAGGTCAACCCTTCGGTGGTGTGTTCTTGGTTTCTCTAACTCACATACTTGCACATTACACTTGCACTCACTACCTTAAGCCTAAGCCCACCTAGCTTTGACCCCTTAACCCTTTGTTAGACTCATGTAGATGGTCCCCTAGACCCACCAGCCATAGACTAGAGTTTAGCTAAGACCAGTATGTGGAGGACTCAAAGTAGAGGATTCCATTGGTGTATGGATCAAATAGGGTGGTTGGCTCCTCAATTTCACCAAAATACCTAACTTAACCTTTTGGCCCCAAATCTACCCAATTTACCAAAACACCCCCAAATCTTAAATTTGACCAAAATTCCCAAAAATTACCGAGAATAACCAAATTTGTCCAAAAATCATGACAACCCATTTCAACCACCCAAATTGCCCAAAACATCCATAAATTATGAAATTTACCAAAATAACCCTCAAATTGCCTAAATTACCAAAATACCCTTGGTGGCCCGAACTTTCCCAAAACCTTCAAAATCATTTCAAATATTCCTAAAACCAATTTTGACCCTTCAATTGAACTCAATTTGACCATTTTGATCAAAAGCCCCATATTTCCTTTGAAAGCCCAATTACCCCAATTCACCCAAAATGACCACCAATTTCATCCCAATTTTCTCCAATTTCAATTCTAAACTCAAATTCATCATGAACAAACTCAATTCAAACCAAATCCAAGCCCAATTGAACCACATTGGAGCTCAATTTTAGCCCAAGTTAGAAAAGCCCAATTTGACCTAAATTCAAAATCTCACCCAATTGAGCCCAAATCTATTCAATTGACTCAATTTTGCATCATAAACTCTTCACAAAAACTTCCACATACCATATTGAACCTTCAATTGACCTTGATCAAGCCCCAATTTTAATCAAAACCAATTTGGACCAAAACCCCCAATTTAGTCATGTCTCCAAATGTCACCAAATTGAATGCCCAAATCCAAAAATTGCCCAATTAATGTTGAGAACTCTTCATAACATCCCTCCAGACCATTTTAAACTCTCAATTTGGACTTCGCTCAAATCTAGCCAAACCTAAACCCAAGTCCAACCTAACATCCCCAAATTGATCAATAGCTCAAAATCCTTCAAATTGACATATCAAATCAATTCCAAATCACTTCAAAGCTTTTCTAAACTCTTTATGACAATCATTTACACCAAGTTGTTCAATCAATTGAGTCCAATCTCATGGCTAGCCCAACCCAAACCCAACTTCTAGCTAATTTGACCCAAATTGAACCCATGCACTAAAATTGACCAAGCCATGCCAAATTGATCAAGCCAAAGCTTCTACATCCAAATTCTGCACCCTAGTGACCAGGCTAGGAGCTATGGACCAATGGTCCCCTAATTTAAGGGATTTCACCCCATTTGTTGCCCTACTCAAAATATCATTGCCATCATGCCTTACCATTAGGAGTTAACCATCATTAAGAACCCCTAACCTATCTGAGTCAAGAAATGAGTAAACCCTAGCCAGCCACTACCTCAGCCGCTGAAAACGTCCAGCCCAAAGGGAGCCCCAAATGGCCAAAACCCAAAATTAAACCTTCCTGACTTGGCTCACTCCAACTGGATGCTACTGCTTTTCTTATCTCCACCTCAGCAAGCTTTATCACTCATCAAACCCCCCAGAGCTCAACCAAGTAGCCATGGCTTTAAATTGACCTCTCTATGACCAAAGAAGAGAGAGCTTGAAACCTTGGGGAAACTCTACCAAAATCTCACCAGAGCCTCTCCAAACCTTCTCAAGTTCAATCCCCTTGATCTCACCCACTCACAGTCATTCCATGACCAATTTCCTCAATGAAATTTGCCCTAAAATTAGGACAAATTTCCCCCACACCTCCACAGTCCACTAAAGTTCAATTAACTATGCCCAAAACATCACCAGAGTGAGAGGAGTTGAGTCCCCACAAAAGCATCATTACAGAGAGTCCCTAGCATAAACTTTAATCAACACCTGAAATTGAGCTTGATAGAACTCATAGTTAGACAATTCACCGAACCCTAAAACTTCATCTGGAGGTTCTTTAGACCCAATCAAAGCTGCCACAACCATCTGATTGAGACCTCCCCACTCAGACAATGATAATGAGCCTCAGCACTAAAATGAGCTTATTTTGATTCTTCATGTGTAATGGCTTGATTTCATGCTTAATTAACCATATGGATAGATGTTTATTGAGTAGATAAAGGTTTAGAAACAAACACCATACGATTTGGTTGAGTTTAAACGAAGATATTAAGGTTTTAGTGTGAACGGTTCTCGGGTTTGGACACTTGGGGACGATGACGGAGAGCCTTTCGATCGCATGTTTATTCCATGAATGGTCACGATGGAGCCAGATGAGGAGATGATACATGAACCGCGGGGCGCGTGGCGTTGAGGTTGCTAACGACATCAAATGGTGGAGCGCCGCGTGTCGACCCGTCGTAGGATGAGGTGGCGCCGCGGTGGAGAAAAAAGAAAAATCAAAATTTTCTGATTTATATAAATGACCAGAACTTCAAAAATCCATATCTTTTCATAGAAAACCCATAATAATAAATTAAAAATACTCACTTGCTCAGTGAACTGAGGGAAATGATGTGGACCAAAAATAAAAATTAATAGATAACTCTCTAATTTTTAATGAATTAAGTACCCTTTGTGGTATTTCAATTCATTATGATCAAGCAATTCTTACCATGGCTTGAAACTTTTAGAGTTCATTCCTTATGACAGTGGCTATGTTCTCTGATTTTCCATGGTCTGAGAGTATCTCTGTGCTTTCTAACTCTAATTTTCAAGCTAAGTGGATATTTTGGCTTATTTTAATTTACAAATTAAAATATCACTTAAAAAATTATGGGATAAATTTTACTTGGTTTCCTGTGGTCAGAGAAGTCTAGGAAAGATATTATGGGGTTTGAATAATTCGGTAAATTTCTACATTTGATTAAATGAAAATATCTTGTATTAATTTATTTAAATTAAATATAAATAAAAAATCAACAAAATCACTTCTACATTGTGCATAAAAATCATATTAACCCACTGTAAAAATTTAAAAATTATTTGATTAAGTTTAAGCATTAAAGTTGATTTTCTAAGAAACATTGTATTTTTGCACAAAAATAATTATATTAAATTAAATACACTTAAGAAAATTATGAAAAGTGGTTTTCTAAGTTCCTTGTGATCAGGAGCACTTAGAAAAAAACAAAATTTATTTTTGATAAAATATTTAATTTTTGAGCTTTATTTTAAATTAAAAATTATTAAAAATAGTTAAATTTTTTTAAAAAGTACAAAATATTTAAAAATGTTCCTAATTGTTTCTTGATTACATATAACTCATTAAAATATTTTTCATAATTTTTTAAAGTTAAATATAATATTGTTTTTTTTAAAAAAAGAATGCCTTAAAATGAATTTTCCTTAAATTTTCTCATTAAAATAATTTAACTAAATAAATTAAAAATCATAAAAATATATAATTTGTTTCTCTGAGTTCTTTGGACTAAGAGAGGTTTAATGAAAATATAAAAATAATTTTTTGTAAATAAAACATATGTTCCATTCAAATTAATTCATAAATATCGTTAAATAATTATAAAATAATGGTTAAAATTTATACAAAAAAAAATCATAGCATTTTACATAAGTGTTTTCTCTAACCTAAGGGAACCTCTATTACTTTTCTCATAAACCAAAAAACTTTATTTTAATTGCTTAAATAAATTGATTTTGAAAGTCCTATTTTCTAAGTTAAAATAATTATTTAATTTAAATATAAATTTGAAGAACCACATTTTTCTCCTCTGATGTTTTAATTACTCTATGGATAGGGCATTCTAAAATCTCTTGAGTCATTGCAATGGTGCTTCATGAGTTATGGGTGAAGAGCGTTAAGGGTACTTTGGTTCCTTAATCAAAATTTAGGATTAACCAAAGGGAAAATGGGCAATTTTGATCTTAATGAATATGTTTGGATGATTGAAACATAATGGGTAAAAAAAACAAATCAACTTGCCACCTTCATATGATAAGAATAAAATTACAACTTGTAAAATTATCAAAACTTTGAAGTTGATCAAAATCAAATGATTCTCAAGTGATGGGCTTAAGCTAAGGAGATGATGTTTCACTTATGATTAAGTCCACAATTAATGATGCTCTAACTCCTTTTAATCCAAATTCATATCACTTAAATAAAAATTCTAAATTTTTGTTAATCCTTCTCCTATTAGATTAAAGGGCTTGGTAGTGATCTAGGCTTGATATTTAATTCATTTGATGGAATTTAAAGGATAACATGGTTGATGATTAGCACTACAAGCCTAGCTTTATTGATGGGTACAAAGGTCCTTAATGACTGGAACTTACCTTTGGGGCATTCACCTACATAACTTTTAAGTGAAATATCAACTTACCAATTGAGTATCATGTCCTCAGGGTGATTAAAATGTCAAAGTTCACCAAGTAATGAGGTAATTTTAATTTGATTGGGGATGATTAATAGAAAAATGTGATAAGTTCAAAATGAACTCAAATGTTCCAAGGGATCTTTAAAGCAATTCAAGTTCATTCCCCGAACACTTTATAATCTCTTGACTATTTTGAAGTACAAATTGAACTTGTTATATCTTGTTCTAAAATCATCTATTAAGATCTTTTGGGACTCAATAAGTCATAGTTTAGAGGCTGTTAGCTAAACCTTTGTCTACTCTTGTAATTTATTTAAATTTCTGTAAAATTATATACATGTTGCAAAAGCTAATCTTTTAGTGGGAATACCGAGAAGATGACAGGTATGCTTTTATAGTGTTATTTAATTCCTATCATTTTATTTTCTGCAAATATTATAAACTACTTGGGTGAGTACCTTACTTCACTTGAAAAATTAAAACAACTTTTCAAAAAAAGATTAATCAACATTTTCAAAAATCTAAAACAAATTATTTCAAAGATAACCATAAATCCTTTAAAATTTCACTAAACTTAAAATGTCCTTTTGAATTTACGAGAGTCCCTCGGAGGAGGTAACCCACCATTGCTAATGAGATCTCACTGATTTATATGGGCTTCACAACTCGTTTAAGCTATGTAAATTCAAAAGAAAATAGTGATACCAAAACGAGAGAACCGTGAGATCCTAGCCGTTGTCGCTCTAATCAACGTTAAAATTCTCCATAATATTTAAATAACCATAACCTTAGGAAACTTTTGATTTGACATCAGGACTTGACACATTAGAAAATTTAAACTCGCCACTACAAGGAGCTTGGAGCTAGCATGTGGGCAACACGATCATCTTCAACAACAAAATATGTCTACACTAGCTAAACCATTTCTTAGAATTAAATAAGTGAGGGATAGGATTTTAAGGTTGTTTGTCCAGTGCGACATAAATCCTCAACTTATCTTTAGGCCTTTGTATGACACTGTTATATAATATAAGCCCTAACTTGTTTTGGGATTCTGAGGTTGTCATTCTTCACAAATTAAATCCTCACATCTTCCATACAATTTGTGTGATCGTTTCACATGGATGTAATTCCTAATTAATAAAATTGATAGGATGAAACACTTAAATATTTCTCCTCTAAATTGAAACCTATCCATTGGATAGAATGGGACGTTACCGAGGTTCTCCTTAGGATCTGTGACATCCTCTAGCTCTTTTTCCTTTGGATTCCAAAAATTAATGTTCCAAGTTTGAGCCTTTCCCATTTCACACCTATTTGTCTGATCTTGTTGAAAAGCCCTATCCTTTGAACTTCTTGAAGATAATATCCCCTGATTCTTATCGAGAGTTTTCTTAGGTGACTTCGGTTATCTAAGATGTAATTAACTATAGGGGATTGCCCTTATAAGAAGCTTTTCCAAACCCAGCTTAATATAAACCCTATTTAACTTTTCATACTATATATGAGAACTTATCGGCTTATAACCGTTTCGCAGACCAAATGGATGTCATACATTTGTTAGTTTATTTGATTGAGCCTCATCGTCATGTAAACTATGAAAGATATGGGATCAATTTAATTTTATTTTTTTCTATAATTAAATATATATGTAAATTAAAATGTCCCTCCGAAATGTTTGGAGAGATTCTGATTCTGGCGATCGACAGCTTTGACAAGACCCTCCTAAAAATTATGCCGACAATGCTGCATCACAATCAAATTTTCTATCGTACCCTCTGGCTTAAAGAAAGCTCGCTCTTGAATCAACTTTTTCGTGTTGAGCTCAGTATTATATCGATATTGGGCTTTAAGGCTGGCAAACCTCGTTGAATCAAAACCATCCTTTCCTTCCCCCTCTTCAATTTAGGAGCCATGAAAATTTTTAAAAAATCCAAAATAAATCCAAATAAATTTATAATAAAGGTTTATGAACTCCTAAAATCGGAATCAATACTAAGAAACTTCACACCATGGATTCTTCACTGTATTTCTCCAAATTTTTCAATTTTTAAGTATTTCCCCATTGTAGAAGAAATCCAAGATGAAAATCAAAAATTTCTAGGTCAAAGTGAAGCTCTTATCAGGAGAAGAAGAAATCCAAGTTTTTCAAACTGTGAAATCGCCTAAAAAATGAATGTAAGGAAGCCCTAGGGTGTTTCTCTGTGTGCCTCGCTAAAATATGACTAAACAGATAAATAATGGTGTAAATAGAGCCCATTTTTGCGATTTCTAGACTGGTTTAGTTCCAGCACCGAGGCACCAAATTCGGTACTTAGGTGCCAATGCTAAAGTTTTTTATTTTTTAATTCTAATAAAATCGTTGAGCACCAAGGCACTCCAAAATTTAATTACCCAAATTTTGCATTAATTATCATAATTAAATAATCTATCAGTTTTTATTTTTCAAAATCAGCACAAAATTCACTTATATATATATATATATATATAGGGTTGTTAGGGTTTAGGGTTTAGGGTTTAGGGTTAAAAAACCCTAAACCCTATATACATATATATAAGCCCAAACAATTACAGACTTACAATTTGAAATCTTGACATATAAATCAGTATCATAAATCACTCCAACAGCTTGGTGCTGAAAACTAAAAATCAAATACCAAAACATAAGCAATCCTGATGTTAATAATAAATAAACTTCATCACACACACACAACAGAAAAACTCTTTTAAATCCAAATTCAGTACTTTAAATCTATTACATGACTTCATTCTCTTCACTTTCTTCCTCTCTTAGATCTCTGATAGATTGGTGATGCACATATAAGTTATAGAAAGAACGGTTAATAAATTCATTTTTTGATTCATCCTCGATCCAAACATTTTTCTTATATATTTGTATTGTTGCCTCTTCAAAAAGTGTAATATGATCAAATTGTTGCTTGATTTGCCAATCCAAATGGTAACATTGAACCAAAATGTTGTTAATCACACTGATAATATTAATCATCTCTTTCTCCAACTTCTTAATCTTCTTTAAAATAATACCTAAATTATCTTGAAGTTGGGGTTATAAAAATGATGTTGAATTCTGAGATCATTAATCCATATAAAAATTTATATCATCCACTTCTTCATTATCGACGGCTTCCAATTTTAAAGTTAGTTCCATAGGTTTCCAAGGAAGAAATACATTTTCTCAAATTTTGTAAGGATCTTATGCTTGGCTGCAAAGTAAGAATATAGTAGAAGGATGTCCCAGTCTATGAGAATATCCATTCAGTATCGAGCTAAGAATAGATCGAACCATTAAAGCCCTCACATCAATTTGTCTTCCAGTTTGAATGCAATAATTGAGGATAGCACTCTCCTTCATCACTTTACTGAGTTTCATAGTAGGAAGTAATTTTGCTGAAATGAAGAAATGTCAAGGCTTCGAGGCAGAATTTAATAATGAAGAAGGAAAACTTACATAAAAATCATCTTTTGTTTCCCAAGTTCCATCTTCATCAGTTAGAAATTTAAAAAATAAATTAAAATTGTCTCTTGTAGGAGAGAAGTTGGCATAGTGACCAATTGGAACATTCTCTATCAAGAACAATTCATTGATTATTGAAGGATTAAAAGATACTCACCTGCCTCAAACATAGACAACTCCCTGGTTAATCCCATGATGGTTAACATAAAATTCTTTCATGAAAGGAATGATTACGACAGCAGTTGTATAGCATGTTACTTCCCATCGCCTTTCCAAGATTATCTCTTCCACACGACTATCAAGAGTATTGAAACCTCGATTTATGAAATCTCTTTTCTTGATCAATTTCTTTTTCACAAGTTTCCTATCATATAATTTATGTGCATCAAAACTGATGAACTTCTTTCAGTTAAAGATCCCATATTTGTATTTTCCCTTGGAGTTGGAAGTCATAAAAATAAGAATAGTAGATCCTCTCTCTCTCTCTACAGACTTGAATTAACTCTAAATGATAAATTCTAAGAGTTATATAGAGAAAAATTCATCCAAAAACCGTCAATTGAAGCTTCCAGGCGATTTTTCTAACTGCAGCGCCTAGGCGCCAAATTTAGGCTCTTAGGCACCAAGCACTCTATAAGTTGGCGTTTAGGCACCAACTTTCGGCGCCTAAAGGGCCAGTGCACAGTTATGCACCGCCTCATCTAAGGTTCAAATAACACTCATTACTTCTTTAAAATTCAATAATGAAAGTTTATTATGTTTTTTAACATGTAAGACTCTAAAGCACATAGAAATCATTAAAAGAGCTTATTTAACACAAAAAATAAATCAAAATTAACTATAAAGATAACTATGAGTTGTCTACCACAAAGCGCTTGGTTTAACGTCGTCAACCCGACATTTCCAATGTTTACTCTAGGTGACTCAACATTAAAACCTCTTTAAAAGTATATTTCTGGCTATCAAAGTAAGGTTTCAACCTGTGTTCATTAACCTTAAATAATTTTTTAGTTATTGGATCTTCAACGTCCACTACTCAATATGGGTAAACTTTTATCACACTATATGGTCCCATACATCTAGACTCAAGTCATCTTAGAAATACTTTAAATCTTATATTATAGAACTTCTTGTTCAGGTTCAAATTCCTTTTTTATTATCTTCCAATCATGCCAGTTTTTCATTTTTTCTTTATAAATTTTAGCATTTTCATAAGATACATTTTTTATCTTATCAAACCCATTCAGTTGCAATAGTCTTTTCTCACCAATATCTTTTAAATTAAAATTAAATTCCTTAATAGCCCAATAAGCTTTATGCCACAGTGCTACTAGTAAGTGACACGTCTTTTCGAAAATAAGTCTATATGGAGACATTCCTATAAAAGTTTTGTATGTTGTCATGTAAGCCCATAATGTGGTATCTAATCTAGTAAACCAATTCAATTTGTTAGGATTTATTGTTTTTCTTTTAATTTTTTTTAATTTCACGATTAGATAGTTCTACTAGACCACTAGTCTTAAGCAGTGGAGATCTAATATTCAATATCATATTTTTCAATGAGTTTCTCAATCCTTTTATTCCTAAAATGAGATCTTTCATCCGTAATGATTACTCTAAGCCTTCCATATCTAGTTAAAATATTTTTCAATAAAAATTTTGAAACACTTCAAGCATAACAACAAGGGTTAAAGCAACTACATCAATCCACTATGAAACATAGTCTTCTGCAATTAATATATATAAGTTTCCAAAAGAGGGTACAAATGGTCCTATAAAATTCAATCCCTATGTATCAAAAATTTTAACTTCCAATGTAAAATTTAGAGCATTTCATTTCTTTTTGAAATATTACCTACTCACTGACATCGATCACATGCTTTTATATAAGAATTAACATCCTTAAATAGAGTAGGCCAATAAAATCGAGATTGTAAAATTTTTTGTGTAGTTCTATCAATTCCAAAATGTCCTCCAAATTAAAAATCATGATATTTTTGTATAATTTTTTGGGTTTCTTCATAAGTTACACATCTCTGGATAACTTGATGTTTACATTGGGCCATCTCAAAAGTAAAGTCTTGCATCATGAATAAATTTCTTCTGTTGAGTTGTCAATCTATATGATAAAATATTATTAACAATAAAGTTAACTATGTTTGCTTAACAGGGTATTTGCTTTTCATTAACAGTGTACAATTTTTTTGCAGGAAAATTTTTATTAATTTCATTTTCAAGATTGCAAGATTCTTTTTGCTCTAGACTAGATAAATGATCAACTATTTAATTATCAATCCTTTTCATATCTACTACAACAAAGTTAAATTCTTGCACTAGAAAGATCCATCTAATTAATCTTGGTTTTGCTTCCTTCTTTTGCATCAAATATCTTATAGCAGAGTGATCAGTATGCACAATACATTTAGCTCTGATTAGATATGACATAAACTTATCAAAAGCATATACAATTGCTAATAATTCTTTTTTTGTAGTAGTATAATTAATTTGAGTTTCATTAAGAGTTTTACTAGCGTAATATATAATTTTAAAAATTTTGTCATATCTTTGCCCTAAAACTGCTTGAATTGCATAATCACTAGCATCGTATAATAGCTCAATTGGTCTCTCCCAGTATGGTAAAACCATTATAGGAGTAGTGATTAATTTTTCTTTTAATAATTTGAAAGCATTTATGCATTCTTGGTTAAAATCAAATTTTGCATCTTTTCCTAAAAGTTGGCATAGATGCTTAATGATTTTTGAAAAATATTTAATATAACGTCTGTAGAAACCAATATGTCGTAA
Source organism: Phalaenopsis hybrid cultivar (assembly GCA_002079205.1). Lineage (NCBI taxonomy): Eukaryota > Viridiplantae > Streptophyta > Magnoliopsida > Asparagales > Orchidaceae > Phalaenopsis > Phalaenopsis hybrid cultivar. The sequence goes on from JXCR01066637.1 coordinate 270,076, forward strand.
AAAACTTCTAACCCCTCTCACTGTGGTAGGAGGAGGTAGTTTAGCTATAACATGAATTTTTGCTAGATCTACTTCCATACCGTTTTAAAAAAATTTAAGTTCACGCACAATTCCTCCTACAATCATAAATTTACATTTTTCATAATTTAATACAAAATTTGTCTCTTCAAACTGTTCTAAAAATTTTTTAAATTTTTTAAACATAATTCAAATGAAGTTCCAAACACTAAAAAAATGTCCCTAAAAATTCAATTAAATTGTAGAAAATACATATCATATATCTTTGAAATGTTTCAGGTGCATTCTAAAAATCAAAGGGCATTCGTCTAAAAGCAAAAGTACCACAAGGACTAGTAAATGTTGTCTTTTCTTGATCCTCAGGAGCAGTAGAAATTTGATGATACCAAGTATATCCATCCAAAAAGCAGAAATAAATGTGCCCAGCTAGCCTATCCAACATTTGGTCCAGAAAAGGTAGAGGAAAGTGATCTTTCCTGATGGTAGAATTTAATTTTCTATAGTCAATACAGAATTTCCAACCATCGACTTGTCTTGTTGGTATCAATTAATTTTTCTCATTTACAGCTACATTCACACCCCCTTTCTTGGGAGCACAGTGAATTGAACTAACCCATATACTATTCAAAATAGGTTAAATGATTTTAGCATCTAACCATTTTGAATTTTTTTATTAATTACTTCTTTCATCATAGGATTTAACCTTCTTTGAGGGTCAATTTTTGATTCATGATGGTCTTCCAATAAAATTATGTGCATACAAATTGATGAATTAATTCCTTTTATATCAGCTAATGTTCATCCAAAGGCTTTCTTATATTTTCTTAAAGTCTCTAGTAATTTTTATTCTTGTAATTCAGTTAACTCAGAGGATACTATAATAGGTAATGTTGATAAATTTCCCAAAAAATATATTTTAAATGTGTAGGCAATATCTTCATCTCATGTTCAAGCGGTGTTTCTATTGAAGGAATAAGATTCTTATTATTTTCTTCAGCTCAAATCTTTCCTGAACATAATCTAAATCCTCATTACCTTCTTCAATGGATTTATCTTGCTTTTGATCCTCATCTTTATGCTTAAAATGTTATTCTCCAATTTTCTCTTCAAAATTATTTGAGAAATGGTCGTTACTTAAATAATCACTAATTTCGATTCTAAAGCATTTATCACATAATTTTGAAGAGAAAATTTGTGGTTTAACCATGAGATGAAGATAATTTTGAAAAACGGGGTGTGACTGTAGAATCAATAATTTGTACCATTAGAGTCAATGATCTTGTTATAATAAATGTAACTTCTTGATTAGTGACTCTCATGGTTAACTAACCTTTTTGTACGTCTATCACGACTCTTCTAGTTATAAGAAAACGTCTCTCTAAAATGATTGGAATTTTTTTTTCTTCCTACATATCAAACAAAATGAAATCCACCAGAAAGATAAAATTATCAACTTTTACTAATACATCTTCTACAACTCCTTTAGGATAGGTGATAGGATGATTAGCTAACTGAAGGGTTACCGTAGAAGGGGAAATCTCTCCTAAACCTTCTGAAAATAGATAGCTACATAAGGTTAATATTGGCTCTCAAATCACCTAAAACTTTTCCATAAAATCTCTCTCTTATAGGGCAAGAAACAGTAAAGCTATCTAGATCGTTAAGTTTTTCAGGAAGTTTTTTCTAAATTATAGCACTACACTCCTCACTAAGTGGAACAACCTCATTATCTTTAAACATCCATTTTTTATTAAGTATATTCTTCAGAAACTTTACATAGCTTGACATCTATTTTAGGGTTTAAGCAAATGGAATGTTGACGGTTAATTTCTTAAATATTTCCAAGAATTTTGATAATATTTTATCCAACTTTTGTTGTCTTAGTCTTTGAAGAAATGAAGGTATTAGTTTTTCTATTTTAATCTTCATTAGTGTCATAAGGTACTCTAAGTCGTGATGAATATCTTTCTCAGGCTTTTCAATTTCCATCTCTTCTTTCACAACTTCAATCTCTTTTTGATTTTTTTGCCTCAACTTGTCTTCCGCTTCTTAGTTAAATAGCCTTAATTTGCTCTTCATTTTGGTCCTTAGGATTAATCTCTACATTACTTGGAAGAGTTCCTTGAGGCCTATTACTAACTGCACTAGCAATTTTTCCTAATTAATTTTCCATATTTCTCATTGCGTCTTCTATACTTTGTAATTGATTACTTATTTGTAACACTACTTCCTCCATAGATAATTTTTTTTTCTTAAAGTCTGTGTTACTATTAAAACCAAGATAATAATAAGGTCGATAATTAGTATTTCCATGAATGTTTAAATTTCCTAAATAGTTCACTTGATTGTTTCCCCATTGCAGCATTGCACCATTAGGATTATTATTATTCCAACTTAAATTAGAGTGATTTTTTTAACTTAATTGTAATAATTAAAATAGAGGTTATTCAATTGATTACTTATTGCATTCAAAGTCTCATATGATTGATAATCTATCATTTGTCCCAATGAATTTCCCTCAACCAAAAGAAGTGTTTGAGAAAAATTCATTCCAAATTGATCCAATTTCTTTGATATTTCCAGCAATTTGAGAATAAAAAATAGACATTGCATCAGAATCATGAACACTAGAAACTCTCTTAGAATTTACCCTTTCATAAGGCCATCAAAAGTTGTTAGTATTCATCTCTTCAATTAAGGAATATGCTTCATCATATGGTTTTGACATTAGTGAACCATCAGCAGCAGCGAAAATGACAGATCTAAGAGATCTCACTAATCCATTATAAAATGTTTGAATTATTAACCAATTAAATAAAATATGGTGTGAACACTTCCTAAGGAGATCTTTAAATCATTCTCAAGCTTCGTAGATTGATTCCTCTTCAAATTGAAAAAAGGATGTGATATCGTTTCTCAGCTTAGCAGTTTTTGATGGTGGGAAATATGTAGCCAAAAATTTCTGAGATAAATCTCTCCAAGTTCTGACAAATATAGGTGCTAATGAGTTTAACCACATCTTAGCTTTATCTCTTAATGAAAAGGAAAAAGTCTAAGCCTGACAGCATCATTGGACACTCTGTCATATTTAAATGTAGCATGCAATTTTAGAAAACTAGTAAGATATAAATTAGGATCTTTTAGATGGTGTTCCCCCAAATTAATTATTTTTTACTATTTGGATAATATCAGGTTTAAGTTCAGATAAATTAGCAGCTACAGCAGGGGATTGAATACTCAAGTGCATTTCATCTGATGTAGGATTAGCATAATCTCTTAAAAGATCTCTGTTGATGTTCATTTTCAATACATTGATTATTTAAGTTGTTTGTCATTTTGTTCAAATTGTTAAATTCTTTTTTTTTTCTTTTAATTTTTCTTATAGTTTTTTTTAATTCACATTGTAAGCTATTATTCCTATAGATCCTAAATTATGCAAACACAAAACACAAATAGCAGTTCTAATAGTAAACTCTCACACAAGAACTTATATATATTAATTGCTTGATGAAAAAAGTCTTGTATTTCTAATATAGTCTTTTAAGTTAGAAAGTAATTTTCCATTTCCTCCCCGACAACGATGCTAAAAACTTGATGTTATATTTATGCTAGTAATATTTTTCAACACCCTAATACGCGTGACAACGAGACTAGGAAATATCCAGGACAATCACAACTGAATTTCACTTCAGTACAATCAGTTTCTCTTTTAAATATTTAAAAGTTGTCACTTCTTGTGAATTAATGTACATCTTCAATTTTAAATAGCCACTAGGTTGCAAATGCAGGTATACATATCACACAAGTAATAAAGGGCTATAATGGAGTCCTAAGTATCAATCCTATAGGGAGGTGAAAATTCTTATAATAATAACACAAAGACGTTATCAAAACTGTAGAAAACTTAAGTAAGAAAACAGGTTGAAGTTTGTATTAAACAACTAATAAACTATGTTTACTACATTAATCTCTAAGATTTAAAGTTAAATCTAATGTAATTAAGCTAAGTTTTATAATTAAGGGTTCAAATTTTAGAAAGTGTCCTTCACCTTTACAATGAGGTTTTAGTCAGTGAAGAATCCAAATTGTTATTAAATTGTATTGTGTCAAATATGAGTAATTATATTGTTTATCCTCTTTACGAGCAAAAAAGAACATTCGTTAATCAAGAGTTTATTCCCTAAATCCACGGTTAGACTGGGAAGATACCATGCTCTCACTTTTGAGTTCCCACATTCCCCTCACTTGAGGGCTAACATCTCGCTTTAGTTTCCAAACACCTGGACCAAATTGAGGATTTTAGTCCGTCGCCCTAAAATCTCTAATTCTATGCCCAACAAAGTATATTTCCTTATTTATTTGCACTCAATCCCATGGACTACATTCTCATCCATGAAATCAAATGTGATTCTCACTTAGTTCTAGAAAGCATAGCCCTCTCGGATCGTATGTTTTCACAATAATTTTAACAAATCAATTCGCCATATCGATAAATAAATGAAGTTCAAAGTTTAAATAATCATAATTAAGAAATTAAAACACTTCCAAACAATTCAGATTCTTCACATAACTATATCTCATTGTAGGGAGATGGACAAATAAAACTACTCAGAATTCATAAGGAATATACAATAACACATGGATATATATATATATATATATATATATATATATATATATATA
>JXCR01066652.1:0-14001 GCA_002079205.1 Phalaenopsis hybrid cultivar
TTTTTTCCGCCGCACTAGTTTTCCTACCATTATGGATTCTTTCAACTCCCAATGTACATCTTTGCTATGAATTAGTATTAGAGCCTAACCATACATTTGTGATTGCTATTGCGCTACATCTGAAGTTCGATCTCCTCCATGTCACACAACTCAAGCTTTGATTGATGCCTAGTGCCTACATTGTGTTTTGTTGCCCTTTTGCATCCATGGAATCCTATGCTTGATCATGAACAATTGCAATTCCAATTCCATTTGCATAGACATTGTACTTTCCATCTGTAGCTTTCTATATCATCCTTTTCTAATACTTAATGCTAATTTGACAAATGTTTCATCAATCTACCTCCATCCTTGCTTGATTCCTTGATCTCAGGTGAACATCTTTGCTTGACGCTATAGGTGTGAACATCTAGCCCTGTACACACTCTTGCTTCAATCACATGTGCTGTACTCGCCCTTGCTTCAATCGCATGTGCTAGCTCACTCGTACTTTTTATCTCACTTTTGTTCCTAACTAACTCGTACTCTTTATCTCACTTTTGTTCCTAACTAAATGCCTTGGGCCCCAATGTTGCTTGTATTAGAACACCCATATGGTCATGCCACTTGCATTCACCACTCACTCACTTTCACTCTCTCACACTTTCTGTCTGGCACCCGCAATGCATATGTTTTGCAATTGCTTATCAGAGGATTTAAGCTTGATTGACCCATTTCCCGAATTATGCACCTTTGCTCGTGCCACTAAGTTGAAACCCATACACTCCCTTTACTTTATGAAATAAAGGATGACCAAATCTATTTCAATTGGCTTTAACTCAACCAAACTGATTATCCCAACTTGATAAAGCTCAAATGAAAAAGAAAAGTCAATTTATGTTACCTTACATTTTAGTTTAATTTGAGCACTATAAAGTGTGAATGAAGGCCATCAAACTTCTAAAGGCATCTCTTCACAGTTGTGGATTTTGCTAGCTTTTCAGTTCAACCTCCAACAATTTTTTGATTTTATAGAGTAACATTCTTTGTAAACAAGCGAAATTCGCAAAAATAATTATAAAATAAATATTCTAAATTTTATCATATTTTGAACATAATTTATATTTGTTGTCGTAATGTGTTTTGGCAAGTATTTGGGTTTGAATCAGTAAAAGTAATGATAGCCTGTATTTGGAAATTATTACATTATGAATTGAGATTTGACTTTTCTTATGGCCTTCTCTTGATGTAGGACATGCAAGGAGGTTTCTAGATCAATTTCAAAAGCCATTATCATGACAAGTAATTGTATTTTTATTTTTATTTTTTTTTAAAATAAGGGTGCATGGTGGATTATATTGTATTTACATGTGGGTTTTCTTTCCCTTTTATAGCTCTTCATGTATTATTTATATCCCTATTGATTCAATGAAAAATAGCTTTGATCTCTTGCATAAGCTTGTTTCTATAAGAAATCAATGGTATCAACTCGTGGATTGATTTACAAATCAACCACATTTAAATTTTGCACCATAATATATCTTTTTCTCATTTTTTAATCATTTGGCACCGTCACAAAGTCTTAATCTACTTCAGCCATCACAAAAACCTACCCACCTAAGTTTAAAAATTGTGCATTTAGGTATTGAGACATTTTTTGTCCGTGTGACAAGGCATAAGTTTCAAGGCCATTTAAGGCGTAAGCTTCGAGATCAATAAATTATGCAAAGCAACAAGTATTACATTAAGTTCAAAGTATGTAATAAAAAATAATTTATTTACATTCCAACTTATTAATAGGTTAACCATATTAACACCTAATATGGTAAAAGTAATAATGATGGAAATAATAAATTGTTCAAAAAAATAAAATGTTAACATTCAAATATCACATCATAAAAAAAGAAGGGCTATACAAATATCAAAATCGGACATAATAACATAACTATTTAAAATAAGTTCAATATTACTAGTATCTCTCACACTCTTACTGTCATCCATCAAGTAGGACCATAAAAAATCATTAAGGTTAAAAATTTTAATTTTAGAATTCTCCATCACTCTTATCATTTACGGAACCTCATTAAAATCATCAATACAATAATTTATTTTCTCCCTCATCTCATCCACAGTTGTATCTATGATATTTCATTCATTCTCATCTTGTATCTCAATCATCTTCTTCTCATTTTATCAATTTTAGACGATAAAAATATCATCACATAAAAACTTTAACATCACATAAAAACTTTAACATCACATAAAAAATATCATCACTATCTTTATAAAACTGAAATACATGTTTTGATACATAAGTTTGTGAGATGCTATAAGTGCAAATATCAAACATTGAGTTTTAGATAAGTAATACATAAAAGTTTGTGTGATGTATGCACATTTTCCTAAAAATATTTATTAGTTCTTAAAGTATTGACTATGTTAATAGTAACAAATTTAACTATATTTTAAGTTGTGTATGATATGGGCAAGAAATTCTTCTTAGGGTTATTTTACTTGCATTTATTTTAAGGAAAACATATATTTAATTGTGTATGCCTGACCATAATTGAGAGGAGGTGCACCTTGAGGCAGACCTAATATTATGCAAGTTTAATCCATGCTAGCCGTAACAAAATGCATTGCATGGAAGGTTTAATAAAAAATCTACATAAAAATTATAACATTTGTCACCATCTTCCTTATCCTTGATAACCATGCCACAACTACTTGAACAACCCTTAGAACTTGTTAAAAACATCCTAATCAAAGATTCTCCCTTTTTTAGATTTCTACTTATGTTTCAACTCTAATCCGTACTACAATCTTTTTGGGGTGTTCATTTATCTAACTTCTTCACATAATCCTCTTTATGCCCCACTATTTCTCTTCCTATACTTGACCCTTCAAACTCTCGCTACACATCTTCATTATGAAATTTCTCTCAATTTTACAACTTCCTTTATTTCTTCACATCTTCTTTAACCGCTCCACTCTCTAAGGCCATTTCCTCTATTAGATTTCTAAGCCATCATCCCAATTAAAACAATCACCCTTCTTACTTTAGACCCCATTAAACATCCATACTATCTTAAGCTTCCTTTAATGCCTCCTATAAACAGGTAATAAAAAACTCAAAAGTTTATAGAAAATTTCCAAATATTTTTCTGTATGGTGGATAACTTGATTATTACANTCCATTAAACATCCATACTATCTTAAGCTTCCTTTAATGCCTCCTATAAACAGGCTAATAAAAAACTCAAAAGTTTATAGAAAATTTCCAAATATTTTTCTGTATGGTGGATAACTTGATTATTACAAAAATTTAAAACCTAAAAATCCCAAAGGATTTTAAAAATTTATAACTAGCTCTTTTGGGAAACATAGGCACTTTATGAAGGTGAGCTAGTCCTTGAAATATCATGACCTTAATGAAAAATGGTTAAGATAATATCATTCTTTGTTTTTTTTCCCAAATAAATTTTTCAACATGATTTTTCGTGATAGGAGCTATCTATTAAAAGCTCATGAACATGCTATTTTAATGGGTGTTCTCTTAGTGCTTTTTTAAATACTTTCATATATCTATTAAAAAAGACCAATTGACAAAATTAATTTGTTGTTTTTTTTATTTGCTAAATTTTGGAATGTAAAGGGATAAGAAGGCTTAACTAAAGTTGTAGCTGTAACTTTAGGAGATATAACCTGCTTTCATTCAAGTTTTGCTTCAAGCATAGGCTTGGGCTCAAGATCAAATTCATATTCACACTTGTGCTGTAACTTCCAAGTGGGGTAATCATTTAGCTCTTCTCAAAGTACTTTAAAACCTTAATCGGGAAATAAAGAAACCACGTAAACGCTTTATAGATATGCAATACAAGCTACCATTAATTTCCTTGGTATTCTTTGTTTGTGTTACAAATCAAGCCAATTAATCTTGGCAGGAATTGAGATTGATGATGAGGAGCTAGCACGTTTTGTAGAACATGTCGATAAAGATAACAATGGAATCATAACTTTCGAAGAGTGGAGAGACTTTCTTCTGCTATACCCACATGAGGCAACTATCGAGAATATCTACCATTATTGGGAAAGAGTTTGCCTTGTAGATATTGGCGAACAGGCTGTTATTCCAGAAGGCATCAGCAAGCATGTAAATGCAAGCAAGTATTTGATTGCTGGTGGGGTGGCTGGAGCGACTTCTCGTACATCCACTGCTCCTCTTGACCGTCTCAAAGTAGTAATGCAAGTCCAGACAAAAAGTTCCCGTATTATTCCAGCAATAAAGGATCTTTGGAGAGAAGGACGGTTTTTGGGTTTTTTTAGAGGTAATGGGTTAAATGTGATGAAGGTTGCTCCAGAGAGTGCTATCAAATTTTATGCCTATGAGACACTGAAAGACCTCATTGTAGCTGTCCATGGCGAAGAAAAGAGAGATATTGGTGCTTCAGGGCGGCTAATAGCCGGCGGCCTAGCAGGTGCGGTAGCACAGACTGCGATTTATCCTTTGGATCTTATCAAGACGCGATTACAGACTTATGCCTGTGATGGTGGAAGAGTTCCAAAGCTGAGTACTCTGACTAGAAATATATGGGTGCATGAAGGACCTCTGGCCTTCTACAGAGGTCTTGTTCCATCTCTCATTGGTATAATCCCTTATGCTGGATTGGATCTTGCAGCATATGAGACACTAAAAGATATTTCCAGAACATATATTCTTAAAGACAGTGGTAAACTTCCCCTGTTCCTCAAGTTAATTTAATTTTTTTCTTTCATTCCCTCAGCTGTTTATTTGATGGTGCTGTGCAATACAAATTGTGCAGCTCCTTGGTGGACTTTTTCTAAGATATATGCTTGAACATATTCTGAAGTGTTTAATTATGATGTAGAGCCGGGACCTCTAGCACAATTGGGTTGTGGAACAATATCTGGAGCTCTTGGTGCAACATCTGTTTATCCCCTGCAGGTTATTAGAACACGGTAATTCATACTTCACTTTGATTTACTTTTGCAATTTTGTATTATTTCTTCTCTCTACTCTCCTTTTCATCATAACTGCTGCCCTTATCGCTCGACAGAATGCAAGCGCAAAGTACTGATTCGGGTAGTCCTTATAGAGGAATGTCTGATGTATTCTGGAGAACTTTCCAGCATGAAGGGATTTCAGGACTCTACAAAGGATTGCTTCCAAATATGCTCAAAGTGGTTCCTTCTGCAAGTATTACTTATCTAGTTTATGAAACTATGAAGAAAAGCCTTTCGCTTGATTAGGAAACTATATCTTTCCAGCCATTAAAATGATCTGGCTGACTATAGAGTATGATGACGATAACGAGGTTTAAGTAGCTGCGCAGGGTTGGTCTTCTCATTGTTTATGTTATATATGGTGAGTACGTTCTGATTAGAATATCGAACATCTGCTTGGCAGATTTTTGTTTTGCCGTATTTTGAAGGGCTGCAGTTGTATTTACTTCAGTTAGTGCTTGACTTTTTCTTTCTGAAGAAAAGGATGTTTTGTGTATGATTCTAAGTTGATTTTATGTTCTCCATCATCTTTTTACTGTACATCTGCAGCTCTAATAGCAATTTAAATTACAGAATTGTATTGGGAATTGCTTCTGGAAAGCCCTTCAATCCAGATCCAGTTTATGCATATTGCAGTTGTTTTATGGCTACGTGCTGTATTTCTCAAAGTTAACTTGAAATATGACATGATGTTGGATCTAAAATTTCTCTCAATTTTGATATTACCGAGAGAAATATATCTAAATCTTTGTTATCTTTCTTATTGAGCATATCATTCAGGTTATGATATTACCGAGTAAGAAGTTTGTAGGGTTTTTTAAGATTGATTTGCGTAAAAAAAAATTTCCATTTTTGGGAAAAAATATTTCATCCGCATGACCAACCACCAACCATCACATTATCTAGCAATGATGAATATAGCTACGTGACTGCCGGTGATTGACTGTCCAAACGTGCGGCGTCCGGTCAAAATACTCCTTTCTTGAGTTCTATTCTTGACCTCAGGGGTTTGACACTATAGGTAAGGTTACGAAGCAACAGAAGAAAATTATGAAGAATTTTAATAGTTGCTTGCTTTAAACCATATAAAACATATATGTAGCTTAATCATACTATATTTTTTGATGAGTTCAACTCTTACCAAATTCATGATTTTCATCTCTAATTTGAACAAAATATCCTATTTAGTTTCCCAATTTTTGTGCACCTTTGAAACATATTAATAATAATAGTAATAATAACTAGAGTTAATTTTTCTAAATTAATCAATTTCCATTTAAAAAAAGCTTTATTTCTATTTCCCTCTATAAAAAAATTTTATCTTGTATTATCAAGCTAATTATTCTTTTTATTCTTACAAATATGTCAAAAGAACTAGTAAAATATTTTATAAGAAAATAGGCAATAAATTCTTCCATCATGATTGATTGTGGTGTTAGCAGTAATGGCAACTTAATTTTTTATAAACATAAGTATTTGTTGAATTTAATCCCCTTGTCAAAACCAAAAGTTATTATATTAATTCATGAAAATAAAATAAAATAAAATAAAATATCAAATCACCACACAAAATAAATTTTAGACAAAATAAGATGACCCGAAAATCAAATGATAACATGTACTAACAACAATTTGAATAGGCTTTAAATTAATATAACATGTAACAAAGAACTAATACATATATAGGCATCCACATCTAAAATGTGTGACACTTGCTACAATAAAAGAAGACTTGTACAACTGCCTATCCAAATTTGATTCTACATTGGGAATTAGAAACAAGTCTCTATTATTAATAAATAATAAAGAAAAAAATAACTTATAAATAACTAGAAGCGCAGCAAATCAAAATATGAGAATAAATAAAGGTTAAAGGGGAGACCAGGCTCAATGTGGAGTACTCCTCCCCTTAGGCTTCTGAAGACCATAAGGATGCCTTACAGAGCAAGATGTCTGATTGATATTTCCTTCAGAGTGCTGATTGTTCGGTGAAAAACCTTCAGTTTGTGCCCAATTTTATCCTGCCAAAAAAGAGAATATAAAAAATAGACAGAAATTGATGGTAATTTTACCAGCTCTCAGGAGAACAAATTAGTTACCTCTCTCAGCAGTTCCAGTTTTTCTAAATTCGGTTGTAACTTTTCACATAAAAATGGCAAATCTCCCAAATCAGTGTTACTGCACAAGTGGGAACAGTGTTTAATTAAAAAAAGGAAACAAATGACAATGACAAGGGATTATACTAGACAATTGGGTGCCACCAACATAATAAATAGATATATGACTACAGTACATATATAAGGGGTTGCTAGCGCTTATGTAATGGATTAGAATGCCATACCCATCTTGAAAATGAATAAGAAGGATGTTGAAGAGACATTCAGCGAGCTGAAGTAGTAGGATGATCAGTTTATCCCTTTTCCCAGCCATGTGACACATTTCCACCATCGCAATGTACCTCCTAAGAAAGCATTGGAAGAATTAAAATGAATAACTATAAGTACAATCTTGTGCTTGAGAAAAAACAAAATGTAAAAAGGCGAGTGACAGATGGATCCAAACTACGGGAAGATGGCGAGGCGATGAAAATCTTTTATAATACAAGGATGAAAAGATAACCCAAAACCACCAAATTACAAAGCCTCTAACAACAAGTTTAAGCAACTGTATTATTTCCTTTCACCACAGTAAGTGCTAGAGTGGTAATCGAGTCATACCAGCTCAAGGTTTACTTGATAAATGGCCAATAACCAAAAAAGTTGATCGGCTATAATAATCAAGCTTTAAGCCAACTCTAACTCAACTGATCAAGTCATGAGATGGCTCATTTTAAAAAAATATAGTATTAAATATATTTAAAAATAGATTTAATTAAAGGATTTAAGTATAAAATTATTGAAAACTTCTAAACATTTTTTCTAACTTCTCATTCTTTTTAATATTTTATTATAACTTCTTAAATTTAAATATCTTATCCTTTTTTCATAATAAACAAACAGATTGTCGATATAACTAGAACTTCTAAAATTAAGCTTGAACTCCATTAGATAGTGAAGCTCAAGCTTAAGTTGAGGGTGAACCAAAGCTCAATTCAACTCATTTACACCGTATCAACCACTAAATACCCAAATCTCTCTCTCTCTCTCTCTCTCACACACACACACACACACACACACACATGCTATCATGTGAAGCTGCATCAATTTTGACATCTGAGTAAATGTCACAAGGCTCACCATCGCCGTGTCGTCCTTTCTTCCCTATCATCCCCTTCCTTCTTGATGCCACATAATTATTAACTGCCAAATATACGTCCAAGGTAATAAGACATTCTTTAAACATGTTCCATGTAATAAGACATTATTTCTTACTTTATTCCTATTGCATTTTGGACAATTCTATCTAAGAGGGTTCTATTTTGCACTCACTTAAGGTTTCTCTTTGATGCTTGATCCCTACCATTTGCCTTCTTCTCAGTCATTTTAAATCTCTCAGTCCCTTTCTTCTCTTTACCTCTTTGGTTTTGCTTCTAGATAGGATCCCTCTACTTCGTGCATCGGCCCAAGCCATTGGAACTTGATCGACACCACCATTTATTGCTATCCTTCTCTCTTTTTCAAGATGCATATCTTAAATAGCTAGCCTCCTTCAATCTAGTTTCTAATACTTGCCTTTTTTCAATAAATAGCTAGTGAATGAATGTAGCTGTAGGAAGAGCATAACATTGTCGCAAGGGAGAGATTTTTTTCAAACACTTTTGTAAAGACTCCTGCCACCTAATTTAAGGTATATAAAATATTATGTTTCATCGATAATTTTACATTGGTACTGCAATAAACAATCTTATGTGCACATTATGTTTTTCTGGTCTGACTGAAAGATTAGTTATTAGTTCTTGATTTTTATGTATATTAGCAAAATTCAAGCATGATTATGTGTTGTGATAGTAAAATTTTTATTCATGGGTTTCCCAAACGATCAGTTATCTAGTACTAATTCTTTGGATATCAATTGAGCATTGAAATTCTGTAATATACAACAATTTAGATTATTTATTTATTTATTAGGGTTGTTAGAAGTGTTTTTCTTGATACTTATTATAGGTTGCATCTGTATTGCCAGCCATGCCTTACATTAAAAAAAAATAATGTTGATATTGAAATACCATATGACATGTAACAAATTTTGGTGAGTTTATTGCTGCATAAAAATTTCGATCCCTGATTCAAGGAAACGGCTGTTCCTTGCGGAGTTATCCTTCCTCTACTCGCTCCTACAGCCTCCGGAGCCTCTCCAACAATCATCCAGCAACGAGAATCCTCCCTGCAGCCATTAGAATCAGTCCAACCCGCCTGCAGACCCTCATTTGCTTCTTATGATTGCCATTGGACAACTTCTGCCACAAGCAAAACCAACACTCTTATTTAGCCCTAAACGTGCAATAGGGTTTATGACAAATTATATAATGAAGATGTCCAACTCTACTTCTAAGGTTAGTTTTGAAATAGAAATGAAGAATTCTATCCAAACAGCTCCTGAACTCTCTATCTTTATCACAAATTATAAACTCAATGACTATAATTTCCTTTAATGGTCCCAATCTGTGCTTATGTGTATATTTGTGGGAAAGAAAAAAAAACAGCCGCTTAAAATACTGAAAAATCTCCTTGGGGGTAATTTTTTGTGCTTTATGTGCATATAAAAGTCCTTTGAGTGAAATAAAATAAAAGTTNAATATTTGTGGGAAAGAAAAAAAAACAGCCGCTTAAAATACTGAATAATCTCCTTGGGGGTAATTTTTTGTGCTTTATGTGCATATAAAAGTCCTTTGAGTGAAATAAAATAAAAGTTTGCCACACTCCAACAGGGTGGTGTTAAATGAGAGGTGCGGCTTCTATATATCGAATTCCGGTTTTCTCAGACGAACGAGGATGATGATGAGGTGATGAACGACGACACTTATGTCACAGAGTGGNGTCCAACAGGGTGGTGTTAAATGAGAGGTACGGCTTCTATATATTGAATTCCGGTTTTCTCAGACGAACGAGGATGATGATGAGGTGATGAACGACGACACTTATGTCACAGAGTGGTATTTTTATTGCTTCGATAATGTTTAGTTGGTAGTACAAAAAATACCAAAGTTTAGGTGTTAGACATGTAAATATCGAAGTTTTCAATGGTATGTATGTAAGTCTCAAAAAAGGCCAAGCCTAATGTACTACACCAGGCACTTTAGTCGTTCAAATAACAATCTAAATCCATTAAAAAATATCTAAAATCTTTAAAATTTGTTTCACATGTATTGAACATGAACACAGGACACGTCTATTATTAAAAATATCAAACACCTCCACATGTAGAACATGATATTATACAAAAAATTATATACATATTATTAAAAATAAAACAAAAATAGAAAATAAAAATATTAATAGCATTATTTTTCAANCTGAACATGAACACGGGACACGTCTATTATTAAAAATATCAAACACCACATGTAGAACATGATATTATACTAAAAATTATATACATATTATTAAAAATAAAACAAAAATAGAAAATAAAAATATTAATAGCATTATTTTTCAAAAATTAAGAGACCATTTAATATTGCTTAGCAAAATTGAAAATTTTTTTATGTTTAGCAAAATTGCATTTTGCCTCAGACCTGATTGAGTGTACTAGCTGCTAGAAAGCTACGGTCTAACTTTGTCAAAAAGAAAAAAAAAAAAATTGTAATAACCACAACTTTTTGAACAACTTCCTCTTCAATAACTTCGTAACTGCTTCAAACAACTATAGCTGCCCCAAACAGACTTAATCAATTGTTCTTTAAAATAAATAAAAAAATCACTGGCTTCTTTGACACCAAATTTTTATGTGTTACATATCTAACACATAAATTTTGCATTTTACACTTGTGTTGCCGCATTCTTCCATATCACATCTAAAATACCACTAGTTTTAGCTTTAGAGAATGAATACACATTTTCATATTGTGTTCGTGTTCGGTTCGTTTGAAATTTAGTTTGTTTAAAATAAGCTTGTGTTCGAAATTGTTCGTGTTCGTTTCTTAACGAACGAGTCAATTTGACATCCCTAATATTAATATGTAGAAATAATATATTATATTAAATTATATAACTTATATTATATAAATATATAATATTTATATTAGTAAATTACTAATATAGTATATTAATATANTGTTTCTTAACGAACGAGCCAAACACGAGCCAATTTGACATCCCTAATATTAATATGTAGAAATAATATATTATATTAATTATATAACTTATATTATATAAATATNGAATGAATACACATTTTCATATTGTGTTCGTGTTCGGTTCGTTTGAAATTTAGTTTGTTTAAAATANTGTTATCTTTCTTATTGAGCATATCATTCAGATTATGATATTACCGAGTAAGAAGTTTGTAGGGTTTTTTAAGATTGATTGAGTACAAAAAAAATTTCCTTTTTTGGGAAAAAATATTTCATCCGCATGGCCAACCACCAACCATCACATTATCTAGCAATGATAAAAATAGCTACGTGACTACCAGTGATTGACTGGTGATTGACTGTCCAAATGTGCGGCATCCGGTCAAAATACTCCTTTCTTGAGTTCTATTCTTGACCTCAGGGGTTTGACACTATAGGTAAGGTTACGANCGTTATCTTTCTTATTGAGCATATCATTCAGGTTATGATATTACCGAGTAAGAAGTTTGTAGGGTTTTTTAAGATTGATTTGCGTAAAAAAAAATTTCCATTTTTGGGAAAAAATATTTCATCCGCATGACCAACCACCAACCATCACATTATCTAGCAATGATGAATATAGCTACGTGACTGCCGGTGATTGACTGTCCAAACGTGCGGCGTCCGGTCAAAATACTCCTTTCTTGAGTTCTATTCTTGACCTCAGGGGTTTGACACTATAGGTAAGGTTACGAAGCAACAGAAGAAAATTATGAAGAATTTTAATAGTTGCTTGCTTTAAACCATATAAAACATATATGTAGCTTAATCATACTATATTTTTTGATGAGTTCAACTCTTACCAAATTCATGATTTTCATCTCTAATTTGAACAAAATATCCTATTTAGTTTCCCAATTTTTGTGCACCTTTGAAACATATTAATAATAATAGTAATAATAACTAGAGTTAATTTTTCTAAATTAATCAATTTCCATTTAAAAAAAGCTTTATTTCTATTTCCCTCTATAAAAAAATTTTATCTTGTATTATCAAGCTAATTATTCTTTTTATTCTTACAAATATGTCAAAAGAACTAGTAAAATATTTTATAAGAAAATAGGCAATAAATTCTTCCATCATGATTGATTGTGGTGTTAGCAGTAATGGCAACTTAATTTTTTATAAACATAAGTATTTGTTGAATTTAATCCCCTTATCAAAACCAAAAGTTATTATGTTAATTCATGAAAATAAAATAAAATAAAATAAAATATCAAATCACCACACAAAATAAATTTTAGACAAAATAAGATGACCCGAAAATCAAATGATAACATGTACTAACAACAATTTGAATAGGCTTTAAATTAATATAACATGTAACAAAGAACTAATACATATATAGGCATCCACATCTAAAATGTGTGACACTTGCTACAATAAAAGAAGACTTGTACAACTGCCTATCCAAATTTGATTCTACATTGGNGTCAAAACCAAAAGTTATTATATTAATTCATGAAAATAAAATAAAATAAAATAAATCAAATCACCACACAATATAAATTTAAGACAAAATAAGATGACCCAAAAATCAAATAATAACATGTACTAACAACAATTTGAATAGGCTTTAAAATGTGTGACACTTGCTACAATAAAAGAAGACTTGTACAACTGCCTATCCAAATTTGATTCTACATTGGNATCCCTCTACTTCGTGCATCGGCCCAAGCCATTGGAACTTGATCGACACCACCATTTATTGCTATCCTTCTCTCTTTTTCAAGATGCATATCTTAAATAGCTAGCCTCCTTCAATCTAGTTTCTAATACTTGCCTTTTTTCAATAAATAGCTAGTGAATGAATGTAGCTGTAGGAAGAGCATAACATTGTCGCAAGGGAGAGATTTTTTTCAAACACTTTTGTAAAGACTCCTGCCACCTAATTTAAGGTATATAAAATATTATGTTTCATCGATAATTTTACATTGGTACTGCAATAAACAATCTTATGTGCACATTATGTTTTTCTGGTCTGACTGAAAGATTAGTTATTAGTTCTTGATTTTTATGTATATTAGCAAAATTCAAGCATGATTATGTGTTGTGATAGTAAAATTTTTATTCATGGGTTTCCCAAACGATCAGTTATCTAGTACTAATTCTTTGGATATCAATTGAGCATTGAAATTCTGTAATATACAACAATTTAGATTATTTATTTATTTATTAGGGTTGTTAGAAGTGTTTTTCTTGATACTTATTATAGGTTGCATCTGTATTGCCAGCCATGCCTTACATTAAAAAAAAATAATGTTGATATTGAAATACCATATGACATGTAACAAATTTTGGTGAGTTTATTGCTGCATAAAAATTTCGATCCCTGATTCAAGGAAACGGCTGTTCCTTGCGGAGTTATCCTTCCTCTATTCGCTCCTACAGCCTCCGGAGCCTCTCCAACAATCATCCAGCAACGAGAATCCTCCCTGCAGCCATTAGAATCAGTCCAACCCGCCTGCAGACCCTCATTTGCTTCTTATGATTGCCATTGGACAACTTCTGCCACAAGCAAAACCAACACTCTTATTTAGCCCTAAACGTGCAATAGGGTTTATGACAAATTATATAATGAAGATGTCCAACTCTACTTCTAAGGTTAGTTTTGAAATAGAAATGAAGAATTCTATCCAAACAGCTCCTGAACTCTCTATCTTTATCACAAATTATAAACTCAATGACTATAATTTCCTTTAATGGTCCCAATCTGTGCTTATGTG
>JXCR01066652.1:17505-36850 GCA_002079205.1 Phalaenopsis hybrid cultivar
TGAATGATTAAAAAAATAATCCATTAGTCATGACAAAAGTTGAAATTGCTAAAAGAAGTAATTAATTGCAGTTTTTTGAAAGCGCAAGGTCTTAGAGAACTCAACATAGCAACCAACGAATCTGTCACTACAAGAAGACAGTAAACCTTATAAAAAAAATGAATTCTTAGTTGCATTTAACCCTAATAAAACCAATCACCTGTGTGTCAAATGTGCATATCGCCAAAAAAAACTATCCCAAAGAATCTCGTAAACCGATGCACCGAAAAGAAGAGAGGATCTATGTTGCCTTCATTAGGATTTCACAACATAGCAACCAACGAATCTGTCACTACAAGAAGACGGTAAACTTTATAAAAAAATGAAATCTTGNGATCCCAACATAAGCCCGTGAATATCACAAAAGACATCACAAATCTCAAACACAGCCAAAAAAACTCGTGAGAAAAAATCTCAGGCACCAATATGAAAAATCTCGCAAAAAATTCCAGCATATAGAGCCAAAAATCACATGAAGAAAACCACGATTCCATCAACAACCGCATGATTACACAGAGCCAAAAATCACAGAAACTTACAGAGAAATGTAATAGAAGCACCGAGTGAGAAGGGAGAGGAGAGGGCAATGCTATGGGTAAGAAAGGCGTAGATAAGAGAGATCGAGATCAAAAGGGCAACAAAACAATCAGTTAAGAAATGCGTGTTGCGGGGTCCATCCAGCGACCGCGATCCTTCGAAAATAACTCCCGTCTTGCATGCGCGTTTCCGGATACGCTCACCGAACGCAATTACCANAATCCCAACCTAAGCCCGTGAATATCACAAAAGACATCACAAATCTCAAACACAAAGCCAAAAAAACTCGTGAGAAAAAATCTCAGACCCCAATATGAAAAATCTCGCAAAAAATTCCAGCATATAGAGCCAAAAATCGCATGAAGAAAGCCACGATTCCATCGACAACCGCATGATTACACAGAGCCAAAAATCACAGGAACTTATAGAGAAATGTAATAGAAGCACCGAGTGAGAAGGGAGAGGAGAGGGCAATGCTATGGGTAAGAAAGGCGTAGATAAGAGAACAATCAGTAAAGAAATGCGTGTTGCGGGGTCCATCCAGCAACCGCGATCCTTCGAAAATAACTCCCGTCTTGCATGCGCGTTTCCGGATACGCTCACCGAACGCAATTACCAAACAATCTGTCAGTGTTTTGAAAACACGATATACTAAAATAAGCTACTCCAAACGGTACCTTAATCTTATCACTGTTTTCGACCAACCTATTGCGCAACATGCAGTCGTGCAATAGATCGAGCGATTGAAGTTTAATGGGATTAAGTTAAATTGTTGCATTTCATTTCATTTTCCCTCACCCATACTTCACTTCCCCGTGCATGCAGCTTTTTGCGATTGGGATCTCATAGAAGGGTGAGCCAAACGACTAGCAGGGAGCTGCAGGTAATATTTCAAGGTTCCAAAGATAAATCAAAAGGTGGGAAACCTTCTTTCATGATATTTCTGATTTTCCTTTTCTTTTGTTTTGATGTTTACCACGAATAGGTGCACCTTTGTTCCTTGTCACAATAGTAGGAGACAGTCTTGTGCCAGAAGCTACGGACTTGAATTTTGGATTTCAAATTGGGCCGTTAGCAAGAAATCAACGAAGAAAAGAGGAAGGAAGATAGGAAGGAAGGAATCTAGAAAGAAATATGAAAGCTTTTAGGGATAATTTTTTCAGGGAAGTCTGTTTGAGGTAAGTTTTGACAAATGAAATATGTTCAAAGAAGACCTCCACAAAGAATTTCATGAATTTTTTAGAGAATCAAAATTCCATGTATTTTAAACTAAGGAGGCGAGGTTTGGGAACTTGTTGTAGGACTGCTCCGTTAATTTAAAACAATAATCATGTGTTCATACAAAGAAAAATAACATTTTGGAGGTGTTTATGTGATTATGTGTTTGATACAATTACATTTAAAAGTTTCTGAATATTGTGGATGAATGTGTGTAGAAACGGTATGAATGCATACCAGATTTGTCACTGACGATACTTATTATTTTATTATGTATGAATTTGATGTAAATGCTTATGAAATAATTGTTTGTAGATATTCATTTACTATGATTAAAAGAATATGATATGTGAAATGCCTACGATGAATGCTTGTTACAAAAATTATGATTTAAGAAATATCAAAAGTGATGATATAAGTAAGCTACTACATGAATACTTACAAGCATGGATGATATGGAAAGATGGGATTACCAACTCCTGGTATTCAAAAAGAGACGAAACTCTGGGAGCAATTGAGATCAGAAAACAACAAAATGTAGGGAAACGTTGGTTTGGGGGGTGGGTGGGTTAATAAAACTGTTATGTGGGGAGGATCCAACTTTAGCAATAGTTAATGAAGCCTTTTGGCATATCGACGACCCAAGACATGACAAAACATGAAAATAATTGAGGCATATACACTTACATGTGACATTTTTATGATTATAATCCTAACATTTATGAATATGTTTATAATTATACATGAATGAAAAAATAAATGATTTATACAACAGTCATGATTCCCTGCATCACAAGACTTTTTTTGACATGTTTTGTAGGAATATAATAGTTGTGATGTGTTGTGAACATGTACATGAGTTATATATGAGCATACACATTTTTTTCATTTATTAAATTTTATTTTAGCCTTAATTATTTCATTGATTTTGGTATAGCTTTTTATATGTTGACTTTAAGGGTAAAGAACACTAAGACGAGTAACAGGGTGTAACTTGCACAACTTTTTCGTTTCATAATTTCGGGCTTGTACAGACTTTTGAGTACGTAATTTTATTATATTGAATTTAAGAACCCTATATAGATATATATATTTTCATAAAATGATTTTCCACGCCTCCAATTTTATGCATATAAATGAATTATAAAATGAAATGTATCAAATATATTTGTAGCTACTTAGAAAATTAATTTATCATCCACTGGGTCCTGATACTGCAAATTAAAGAGTGTCGGTAATAATTTCGTATGGTTGAATTGTCCGTCTGTCACGACTAATCTCGGGACTTGGAATTAATATACAAACAGCCAGACATAGGAAATTAACTTTTCTATATTCATTTAACAAATAAAAAATCACTAAATAAATTAAATTAAAACAGTGCAATTAAATTTACCTCATTACAGGTTATCCGTGTCTTCCATAAACATTATCTCTTTTATTATTTATCTTTTAATAAAATAGTTAAACCTGAAAAGTTAGTTTAAAATAACCGTGAACTAACCAAAGCAAGTAAATACTCACTCTCATAAACTTTAGTATTACAAGTATAAACTTTAGTATTACAAGTAACAAAGAAAATAAAATTTATGTCAGTTAAATTTTAATAAATCAATACAAAATATTTGATATTTTAAGAATAAAGTTTTACTATATCAGTAACATATTTGTACAACCATCACATGACCACCATCTAAAAACTGTATCAATTAAGGTAGTTCAATTTCAATATTAATATTAAAGTAAATCCTAATGTTGATTCTTACAATTTTAGGTGATTGACAAAAACAATTAAGCATGATACAATTTTTTTAAAGAGAGAAATTTCAAGTATGAACTCTGAATTTTAATTTAATAATTATTTTTTTGATTAATTTGAAGTCTTATTAATTGTTTTAGGATGTATTTAACAATTAGAAATAGTTCAATAAATAATAATTTAATTATATTTAAGGGGCAAATATAAATATCTAATTGTTAGGTTAGAATTCTTGAGAAGGATGACCAGAAATTGATTAAATTAATTATATATGATGTGTTATTAACAACTAATCAAGACAATTTATGATAGGTTCAGAAAAAAGGATTAGATTTATGTTAGGAAAATGATAGTAGAGGACATTGCTGAAGTGGATAATATGCTTTTTATTTTACAATAGTTCTGTTTATTTACACATGTTTTACTGTTTCCTAGTTATTATTTTTGAAATGCAAAAGTTCATGTTTCTTTTTAAATATTAAATGTAAGAAAAAAAATGAATAAAATATCAAATACACAAGCATATGAGAGTCACCCCTGGATAACATTAGCAGGGAAATGCATTGTACCCATGCACAAATTATAAATGAAAATAAAAAGAGAAATAATTACCTACCTCTATGGTGGATTTAAAAAAGTTAAACATATATTTAATAAAATATATGTTTAGACAGTGACTCCCAATTATGAAAAATGTAACCTAAATTAATGAAAAAAAATGAAATTATTTTAAAATGAGAATTATTATAATTTAGAAATATTTACACGCTGATAAGTTTTAACTCAAACTATAATTACTAATATTATCACTGAAAAACCAGCTGTAAATTAGATTAAACCCAGAAAGTACATGTACAAGTGTCGTAGAGTGCAAGTTGATAGATATTGTAGTTTAGTTTATTTGATTTTTAAATGTAAATGTATAAATATGAATATGTGTTGTAAATATATATTTATAAATAGAATGATTTCTTTGTGTTTTGAATTTTTATGTTTGTGATAAAATAAAACTGTTAGATAGGATTCCTCAGTCTAACTGTCAGTTCCCGACTACTAATTCCAAATTCACCTAGTCAGGTCGTGACGAGTGGTATCAGGGCCTAGTTAAGGTAAGTAGGAAAATGATTATTAAAAAATCATTAAAAAAATTGGCAATAATATTTAGGAAATTTAAAAATTAATTTAAAGTTATGTTAATAATGTAAGGTTTTGTAATCTTAGAGAAAAATCATTCTGATTTGGAGGATGCCCATGGGAATGATAGAGGCAAGGGCTACAAATCGGCAGAATCGAGTGCTTCTAGCACATAATGATCTTTCCTCCAGTTTACTCAAACGATGACCATAATGTCACGACTTTTTCAGAGTTGTCAGACCTAGGCTAATGACACGACTTATTCAGAGTTCTCAGACCTAGGCTAGTGATAGTGGAACAACTCAAATGATAAAATATCTAAAGCTGTTTAAGGACATGCGACCACCACTATTTTCAGGGGCAGAAGAGCCAGTTGAGGTGGAAAACTAATTGCTGAGAGTAGATAAGAGCATTGAAAGTTTGTCATCTTCTTGGGAGAGGAAGGTCACAGTAGCTATTTTTGCTTTCGAGGGAAGATGCAGAGAGGTGGCGGCAGGAACAACTTTGAAATAAGTTTGGCGGATGACTCAGTAGTAAGACACAGTGAGAGGACTTTGTGAAGATTTTTCGTGACTGGTTCGTTCCTCTTTCAGCCAGGAGGCAGATGTAAGATTGGTTTATCAGACTAGTGCAGGGCGACCGATCCCTTAAGTAGTATAAGGCAGAATTCACAATATTAACCCGGTATGTGCCTCAGTTGATCCCAAATGTCAAAGAAAAGTGTCGTCGATTTCTCTCTAGATTGAAGGATGTCATTCGACAACCTTTAATTCCTCTTGGCATTGAAATGAAACTGTTGGATAGATTTCATTTGTGTTTTGGAGATGAAATGAAACTGTTAAATAGATTTCCTCTGTCCGACAACCAATTCTCGCCTTGGTAATCCCAAGTTTACCGGGTCGGGTAGTGACAAGTAAATTGCATAAAAAAGTCTCAGAATAAAATATGTATGAATAATGAAATAACTTATATATGAATGTTTGCATCTGAATATACCCGCACGGGTAGAGTTTTTGTACCACCCCGAACAATTATGATAGTGTAATAACAGCTATACTGTCTAAATAACATTGGCCATGAATAAGTGGACAAGAGCTTACCTCCCTAGACAATTGTAATGTTTACATTTCTAACCGCTCTGCTGACAAGATAATATCGGTCAGGGGTACGTACAAGTTATTCCACCCAAGAATATTGTAATCAGCCAAGGGTGTGTTTATACATATATATATTTACGGTGATCTTCACAAAGACAAATGTGTATGTTAAGTATAAAATAAATGTTCATAGAAAATTGAATATTTTCATTTAAATAAACTTATTGATGCATGCACATATATATCAGATTGTTTATAAAAATATGAAACACCGGCATATTATAAGAGTTCTTATAGGCCTACATGCCTATTAAATTCTATTCCTTGGATTACTATAGTTTAAAAATATGATTACTCTTGGGTTATTATTAGATAACTCATTATATTGCTTTAATATCATATTTAGGTTTTAAACATTTGAACAAGATGATTAGAAGATGAATAAATGTATACAACAGACGAAAACGACAAACAAAAAGGTACCAATTTTACTTATTAATTTTAATTACTTTATTTAGTGACTCCTGAGTTACTATTAGATAACTCATTATATTGCTTTAATATCATATTTAGGTTTTAAACATTTGAACAAGATGAATAGAAGATGAATAAACATATACAACAGGTGAAAACAACAACAAAAAAAGTACCAATTTTACTTATTAATTGTAATTGCTTTATTTAGTGCATTTTTCACATATTATTTGAATATTAAACTGTTTGTGAAAGAAATAAAATAACAGAGAATTAATTTCCATTGTTCGACTGCCCGTTCCTGTTTTGGTGAACTCCAAGGCCCGGGTCGGCTCGTGAAACGAACGATGCTTATCCTTGTTCAAACTCCATAAAACTCATATATTATCTTCCCTTCGCCATTCCACAAACAACTCCCTACAAAACCTGCTTCCTAAACACCATCTAGGAGCCTTAGAATAGTATCACCTTTATAGCATTCTCATGGGATCTCCACATCATCCTCAAAAGATCTTTATCGAATTCTCAAAAGATCTTTATTGGATCCTCAAAACATCATCATTTGATCCTCATGGAATCATCACACAATTCTCAAGGGATCTTCAAGAGAGATCGGCAAAATGAAGCACATGACCGAGAAAAGCACAGGCAGACAAAGCACAATTTGATAGTGTATGATTAAGCAAGTTCAAGTGAGAGAGGATGAATCAAGAAATGAGGGAAAAGGGGAAGAAAAAAACAAAGAATCAACCGACATTGAAGCCAAATCACATAGTTGAAGCATGGAATGGCTTCGGAGCAATGCAAATTTGTAATAGGAGTGGCCAATGAAGAGGACCTTATGAAAGGCAAGCTAAATCACAACAGGAATGAACCAACAAAGCCATTCACGCTAGAGGGAAAGCAATCTTGCAAAAAAAGTAAAAACAACTTAACACAAGTGTTTTGACCTAACAATCTAGGTTAATGATTGAGGCTTGAAGCAACACTAGCAAACATTATTGAAGTAGTCCGAAGGGCCAAACAATTGGTTGACAAGGTGAATCATGGTTCACAATGTTGACAAGGCTAATAACTATGAGATCCTGCTAGATCTTAACAGAAAAATATGCGAGCAGAAGAAGAAGACAAATGTTTAACAGAGTTGGCCCTATAAACATGTTAAAAAATATAAGATAAGAATACAAGATATTTCATCATATTTACAAAATAAAAATAGCAACACAATTTACAAAAGAAAGAAGACATGTAGAGATAAAAAGGGACTAAGACCATTTAGATAATTATTTTACGGGAGTTGTAGAACTGATAATGGCATGCCAAACCAGGGCGAACTGTAGAGCTGGAATGCGGAGGCAATAGGATTTATGAGCTATAAAGAGCAGCTTGAATGATGCAGAATTATCAGGGCCAAGTGAGCACTGCTAGAATTCTACATCCAAGCGGGAACAACAGAATCTAGCTGACACTTTCAGAGCTGCTGGAGAGTCATCATAGTCGGGAGTGATCTCCATTAGGGAATGATATACTCGGATAGCCTGGTCCTCAAGTAAGCACAATAATACCAGTCCTCAAGAAAACGAAATAAAGGCAACATGAATGATATCGTGAATCATGCGGTTAATAAAAGCAAGATTTGAGCAGTTAATATTCGGATTTCCATGACAGGCTCACAAACAGATGAGGATGCTGATGACCTTTCAAAATTGTTTTTTGTTTCAATAAGCATAAATTTTTGTTAATTTTGAACGAAACAAAGCCATAACAAACCTGCAACCTGATGAGCTTCTTAGTTATCAGAAGATAAAGATAAGAGATAAGGCTAAAGCATAGCCTGAACACAATCAGCTCTGAGTTCCTTTTGTACTGCAAATCAAAAATAAGTTACAAATGAAGAAAACTACCAGTTTGATAGAAGCATACTACCAGAATATTATTTTGAATACTTCAAAAAAAAAGAAAATATACCTCAACCGAATCTGATACTCGACCAAAACTAGCAGAGCCAATATCAAGGTTAAAAACAAAAATCATCATGCTGAAAAGCCCTTGGAGAAAACCATACTCATCATTCTCTTCATAAGGCCAAATCTTCATTTAAAAAAAAATTGCAAAAGGTTAGTCATACGTTTGGTGCCAAATAATGTAACATATTTTTGTAAAACAAAAATTGAAGGCAACCACACAAAATTAAGTTGCATACCCTGCAAAGTATTGAGACAACAAGATTAATCCGTTCCAAGGTACCCTCTTCAGCTGAGGAGATGTCTTCTCTTAGAATCTGATCAAAAACTGACCGTTGAGATTTGACAAAATCTATGACTTCCCGTACAACTTTATTCTTAACCTACAGCAACAAAGCATTAGTATTTTAAACAACAATACAGATCTTAATATCATAAAAAAAAATTCTTAATTTGAAGTACAGGAATGAGCAACAGAATGAACTGCAGTAAAAAGCATAAAATGCTGCTGCCATACTTTTCTTACAAATGATTTGTACAAAGCATAAAAAGAAGTTGGATAAAAAAATTTGGTCAGCATGAATA
Source organism: Phalaenopsis hybrid cultivar (assembly GCA_002079205.1). NCBI lineage: Eukaryota > Viridiplantae > Streptophyta > Magnoliopsida > Asparagales > Orchidaceae > Phalaenopsis > Phalaenopsis hybrid cultivar. The sequence continues at coordinate 26,313 of JXCR01066652.1, forward strand.
TTCACATAGAATAAAAGAAAAAAGGTAAGAAAATGATGACTAAAAAAATTGGCACGAAATTCAGGCTAAACAAAGTCAGCACCACAATAAACAGATCAAAGAAAATTTTTTTCACTGTTCTTGAAAAAAAAGAGCAGGAACCTTTTATTTAACTTATTTTCATTTCATAAAATCTTACCAAGCTAGGTTGCAATCATCTATCTAGTGCGGCTTTAATTTACCAAATAAACTCGAAGGATCAATCTTCATTGCAGGTATTTTACCATCAATACCACTAAAATGGGAATTTGCAAATAAGAAACTCCGCGATTTCATGCAAAGTAAGCTATTTTTTTCATTATTGAAATGTGCATTCGTTCTCAATGTTTGCTTGTGTTTCTACGCGCAGATATCAAATAAGAACAGAAAACAAAGTGTACATGCAAAATTCAGTAAAAGAACTATGAATGAAGATTACCATAGAAAATATAAAGAATGTTTGAAACCTAAAGCCCGTTGTCATGGCATGTGCAGTTGCATTAAAGCTAACTATTCAAACGAATCAAGCTCAAGGTAAAACAACCGGACTCTATCAAGGTTGATAAAGTGAGATCAAAATCGAAACAAGCCTTGCGTTGAGGCCCCAGCTCAATTTCCCTCCTAACTCAATGAGCTTGAGCAGTCTGAAAGTTCTGAAAGGACACATGAGTTGATGTTCAAGAGGAAATAATGTCAGTCAATGTGCAAAAGAAGCAGAATGACATTGTTGAGACATCTTTTTACCCAAAAGACAGAATTATCCCCCGTGAATTGGAAAAACAGTGTTCTACATAAAAATGAAAATGTGTATGACACAACCCAATAGGATATTCTTTATTATATTAGGAGGATTAAAGGGTTAGTTTCTAATATGAATGTTATATGGAATTTCATCTATCGGGAGGGTAATCAACCCATGAATCGGCTTGCTAATTTGGGTGGCTCTAATCAAATTTGTAGGGTGGGAGCTACTCCCCCCTAGCCTTTATACTCTGCTGGTTGGTGATAATATTGATGCTCCTTTTATTCGTATAAATGTCTCATCTTGATGAATTATGGGTGGCCGACTGGCTTAGATCGGCCCATGTTTTAATTAGGCTGGACTTCTCTCTCACTCACTCATTTCTGGGTAATTTGGAGGTGCGGTGCTCTGGGAATATGACTATTTATCATTTTGTTTGTTGTGATGAAGGGTATTTTATCATTGGCATGGAGGTCTATGACTACTTTGCTATATCTGTTGAGTTTTATTTGGGAGGCCCATGGCTCCCTATTGGTTGCTGGCTGTGGTTGTCGAGCTGGGGGTTTTCTCGGGTTACAGACTGAGGAGCTGTGTTGAGTGTATCTGTTTTTATTTGGGAGGCCCAGGGCTCCCTATTTAGTGGTTGTGGTTGTGGAGCTGGGGACTTTCTCTGGTTACGGGCTGGGGGCTGTGTTGGATGTTTTTTGTTTGGTTTTATATTTTAAGCATGGAGGCCCAGGGCTCCATTGCTACATTTGTGATGATGGTTTGGAGGTTGTATATTGGAGATATGACACCTGGGGGATACAACAATATGACTAGTTTTACGGGTGGGCTTTTTAGGCCTGGTTGGATTGTCTTTGCTGCTTGGGGGGTTGGAGGAATGAGGACCACTATTTCTATTCTAACCACTTGGGATTTACTCTTTCTTTACTGTTTCTTCAATCTTTTTCAGTTGCAGGTTTTGGACTCTTTGGGTCATGCTGCGACCTCCTGCTTTCGAAATGTCGTTGGTTAGCATACAAATTCTATTATCTTTGTTCTTTTGATATACATGCTTATAGAGTGTATACATCATTTTTTTGGGTATACGTTTTGGTTTGATACATATAAAAAATGATATGTTTAGGTATTATATATATTTGCGGCGATTTAGTTAGACTAATTCATCACCCACTTACTCATGATTATGCAAGTCAGGGCGCTGAATCGTTAGCCTATGTTACATCACGATTAANAGCATACAAATTCTATTATCTTTGTTCTTTTGATATACATGCTTATAGAGAGTATACATCACTTTTTTGGGTATACGTTTTGGTTTGATACATGCAAAAAATGATATGTTTAGGTATTATGTATATTTGCGGCGATTTAGTTAGACTAGTTCATCACCCACTTACTCATGATTATGCAAGTCAGGGCGCTGAATCGTTAGCCTATGTTACATCACGATTAACCCTAAAAAGGTGTGAAAAAACATATCCAGTTTAATCTCTATGTCGCACTCCCACCTCTTCTCTCTCTACAACCCTCATTCTAGGAGTAATACCAAAAGTTCTGATTTGCGCTTCATGATGCCTAGATGAGGAGCGAAAATAAAGAAAATGGAAAAATATGATTTGCACAAGAGCCGATTAACACGAGGGTGAAGGGTTTGCCAACTTAAAAATTCCTACATGCTTTTCTTTTAATGTGGAGGGGAATGTCTATTGTCCTGTGTGTTTTTATTGTAGGTGCGAAGTACCAAACATTCATTTTTTAGCTTCGTGGGAACGTCGAAGCCGCATCACCAATAAAAGTACATGTTCGCGATCTTCTTCACTCAATGAGCAAAATATGTTATTATTCTATGTTTGCTCATTGTAGGAGTGAGAAGTCGTGATACCGAAGGAAAAATGCCCAAGCCACAAAATAAAATTTGAAAAATAATATTATTGCTGAAAAGATTACAACAGGACTAAAGCTATAAAGATAACAATTCAAAGCAAGAGATAACACGGCTGGTCTTCAAGGGAGGGGAAAGAAAAATGGGAGTTTCACGGGGTAGAATCTGGGTTTCAAGGAGAGGAGGATTGGGGGGGGGGGGCAGATAACTGCGGAAGTTGGGGGCATGAAAGGAATACAGAATCTGAGTTTCTGAGTTTGACAGGAGTGAACCGCTGCTGGCCCTTAAGGGAGGGGAAAAGGGGAAAAAATGATGGGAGCTGGGTTTCACGGAAAGGGGGGGGGGGAGATAACTACGGAAGTTGAGGTCATGAAAGGAATACAGAATCTGAGTTTGACAGAAGAGCACCACTGCTGGACATTAAGGGAGGGGAAAGATAACTACGGAACTGGGTTTCACGGGGCAGAATCTGGGTAATAACGACAGGTCTTCCAGGCGAAAGGTTATGGATGGTTGCAGAGAGATAGGGGCGGCTGGGACAGGGAAACCGCGGGACCCTTACAAAGGACAAGGAGGGGGTGTGGTGAACATTAATGAAGATAAATCATCATGGGAGAGAGGGATACAACCGGAGCACCGACATAAACGTCAGATACAACCCTCGAGAGAAAACTCGAACGTCGACAACTGTCCTCACAAATCTGAACTGAAAAATGAGGAGATTGGCTGAAAATGAAAATAAGAAAGAGAGAAACTTCCTTCCTATGAAAAGAGGGGAGGACTTGGTTCAGCCCCCTCACTCAGCTAAACCAGCTCAGGTCAAATCGGTTCAACATTTAGAGAAAAACTCTAGTGTCATTATTCCAGAGTTGGGGGAGCTTCAACCTCATTCGTCGAAACTTTGACTCCTTATGGCACACCGTCGAGTCTTCTGATACGTCGTATAAGTAGNGCTGTCCTCACAAATCTGAACTGAAATATGAGGAGATTGGCTGAAAATGAAAATAAGAAAGAGAGAAACTTCCTTCCAATGAAAAGAGGGGAGGGTTTGGTTCAGCCCCCTCACTCAGCTAAACCAGCTTAGGTCAAATCGGTTCAACATTTAGAGAAAAACTCTAGTGTCATTAATCCAGAGTTGGGGGAGATTCAACCTCATTCGTCGAAACTTTGACTCCTTATGGCACACCGTCGAGTCTTCTGATACGTCGTATAAGTAGACGTTGTTCCAAAGCGCATTCTGATAGAAGAGATATTCATCCACCTTTGACATGAGATGAGCTGGCATTGTAGCTAGACGAGTATCCTAATAAATCAGGTATCGTGTCATCCCAACTGTAACCTACTTCATCCATTCCTCGTACTCGGTTGCGTACAACTAATAAGCTGTATGTGAGGAGAAATAAATCACGGTGTGCAACTCTTACTAGCACCTCAAGAGAGACATCTTCCCTACAGATAGCACCCAAATCCCATTCCAGAATTTTAGTCCCGATCAAACTCCTTTGGGTCATAATAGAATTGGGGTTCATCTCTCCCGTCTGGACATCTGACTAAATGTCTCATGCTGACCTGAAAGTAACCTCTAATAACTCCATGTAATATTCTCTACATGGAACACAATGTACTCATTTCTGACATGCTAGACCTCTCTCCTTCGACGCAACTCCGAAAAATCTGCATTTGGCTTATCTGGGGTGGACCTGTATTTGATGTCAGCTCCTTAAACTCATAACCTTTGTAGGCATCCAAGATCATTCCTATTGATGTTCCACTCACCGTCTGTAAGACTTTAGCTCTAGACACCATAATCTCATGCTTCGCGGGGCTGCCCATCACCTCAGAGTCATTAACTTCTAGTCGATGCAAGACTTTTTGTCCGTGATATTCTCCTCCACCCAATCACGTGACGCCCTCGTCACGGATTGACTCCACCGAATGTCCCACTGGACCATGGAAAGTCCACACACCCAACAGACAGTAATTTGCTCTAATACCACTAATCATCACCCAAAAGAGCTCTTAGGGTTGGTGGGTAATCTAAGANCCGCGGGGCTGCCCATCACCTCAGAGTCATTAACTTCTAGTCGATGCAACACTTTTTGTCCGTGATATTCTCCTCTACCCAATCACGTGACGCCCTCGTCACGGATTGACTCCACCGAAGGTCCCACTGGACCATGGAGAGTCCACACACCCAGCAGACAGTAATTTGCTCTAATACCACTAATCATCACCCAAAAGAGCTCTTAGGGTTGGTGGGTAATCTAAGACTTAAATACTGCTTTTCGGCCCTACAACTAGTCGATGTAGGATTTTTTGTCCGTGACATCTCGCTGTATCTCATCCCGGGTAGGTTCGGGCTAGGGTGTAGAGTGGAAGCTGAGAGGGCTAAAGATTTAATTTAGAGTTATTAAATTTTGAAAATCAGCAAGAGGAATTGAGGGTTAGGTCAAGGGTTATGGCTAAGGGTGGTAACCTCACGATGGGACTAAGGTTGCCTAGCCCTGATACCGGAGGAAAAAAGCCCAAGCCACAAAATAAAATGGGGATAATAATGTTAATGATGAAAAGATTACAATAAGACTCACACTACAAAGTTAACTATTCAAAGAAAGAAATAAAGTACGACAAGCACATAGAACACCCTCGAGGCAATTAGGGGCTGTTGTTAGGTCGATTGAGATAGGTTGTAGTGGGGTGTGATGAAGCAACCCGCAAGATTGGAATGGGGTTCGAGGGGTTTTGCTGTTAGACCGGTTGTAGAAAATCTCAATCAAGGGGATTTAGTTTTGTCTAGGTTCACCGGGAGGGGAAGAACAACTGCGGGAGCTGGGGTNTTTTGCTGTTAGACCGGTTGTAGGAAATCTCAATCAAGGGGATTTAGTTTTGTCTAGGTTCACCGGGAGGGGAAGAACAACTGCGGGAGCTGGGGTCCCGAAAAGAATACGAGATCTGGGTGTGAACCGCGGCTGGGCTTTACGAGAGGGTAAAAAATGACAGGAGTTGGGTTTCATGAGGAAGGGAAAGGAGTAAAGGAATCTGGGCTTCACGGAGAGAGTGTGTAAATGCGACTGAACTGCTAGGCGAAAGGTTATGGATGGCTGCAGAGACAAGGGCGGCTGGGATAGGGAAGCTGCAGGACATCTACAGGCGGCAAGGATGGGGGAAGGAGGTGGATCTTCAGAAAGATAAATCACCACCGGAAAGATAGATTCAGTTGGAGCACCACCCAAACTGTCGGATACAACCCTTAAGGGGAAACTGAAACCCTAAGATCTAAAAACACATATAAATAGATATGGGACAGACGAGAAACGAAAATAAGGAGGGAAGTCTCCCGCCTAATCAAAAGAGGGGAGGGGGCTGAACTAGTTCGGATTAAACCGGTTCAACTTTTGGAGGAAAAAGCCCTCATGCATTCTTTATGGTGGGCAGTCCCATTATGGCCTAAATAGTTTCAGACTAAGGTAGGTGATGTTGGAATNGTGTCAACAAGAGCATGCATTCTTTATGGTGGGCAGTCCCATTATGGCCTAAATAGTTTCAGACTAAGGTAGGTGATGTTGGAATGTTGCCAAATTTTGAATTGAAAGGATTTGTACATGAAAATAACAAATGAACACATGACTGGATAACGAGAGACTTGATAGCTCATTGATGAGCTCAACTGAAACATGCATTAAACTCATTAGCTACTTAACGAGTTTAAATCAAACCTTCAATTGAAAACTAGTATTATATTACAAGTCTTTCTTAATGAGTTGGGGACAAATATACAGAATTTGCAATGAAGTTGAAATCCCAGCTTCTGACAAAAAAAAAAAAAAAACATATAACATATTTTTAATAAAATTGACTGCACACTTGAGTATAAGTGTGACCTTGTCGAGCATCAACGAGTACATAAATTAGAGGTCAAGTGAAAATAATAAAAATGAACAACAAATATTTCATTTCCTATTGTCACAGTAAAGGTAACATTCAAACGAGTGGATAGAAAGTGAATAATTGAAAATTTAAACTTAAAAAATTTGCACACAGCTCAAAAGATAATATCCTGAAATATATATGTTTCTCAAGGCTTCTGAAAGCTCATACTGAAATGCATTGCCCTGAAGAATGTGTAAGCACCTCAAAATTCATGCACACTAACGATCTACCTGTATTTGCACCAACAAATATATAAAATGTTCAAATATTTGATTTGAAAATAATGCGTTGGTTGCATATATGTATATACTAAAATGTGTTCTATCATAAGATGTGTAAATTATTTAAATTTTGTGAAAATCTCTGCATTAAAAAATTGAATTAAAAATCATTAAGTTATGCACACTCTAAAGAGGGCCGCTTTGTTTATAGAGCAGAGTTAAGTCTTATCATATCCAGTATGATTCTTCTTATCATAGAAATTGAAGTTGATAAGACCGAGCTTCCATTTTGGCCATTCCGACCCTCCTCCTCACATGGACTAGAGTTCACAAATTGAGTGTTCATTTTGGCCAGTTTTGTAACACATTTCTTAAATATTCAAGGTACGCCTCAAAATTTTGTATAGTTGGGAATTCTATCAATTTGTATATAAAGCAATGCATGAATTTAAAACACAAGAGAAAATATAAGAATATGAAGTTATATTATAATTACCTATAATTAATCATAATCTCTTTTCGTAACCTCTAACACTGTTCCAAAAGGAATTTTTCACACTAAACTGCGTATGCAACGGCTGTGATGAGATCGGATGGTATCACTTGAAAGCAAAGTTAAATATCGATTTCTCTCCATTTCTCCATCCCCAAATCCTTCAATTTGGCAAGACGGGAGAGCTCCAACATACTTGCTATTGTGCAAGAGTGATCTGTGCACATGACAAAGAGCCGAAGCTTTCGATTTAGATCTCTAGAGCGAAATTGGTAAGATGGAATCTCATTTTTGTGCTAGTTCAGAGATTCACTTTCTTTCTTAGACAGACGAGTTTTATGAATAAATGAAATAAATATTTTACACATGAATAAAAGAAATACATTAATTTTTTTACATGTTTTATTTTGAGTTATATATGACTATGCACATTTATTTTTCATTTATAAAATTTTATTTTAACATTGATTGTATTACAGAGCCTGTTGTAACTTACTCTACGTTGTTAACTTTCGCTAAGGGGTAAGGAACACCCGAGCGAGAAGTCACTTGTGACTTTTATAGCTTTTACATTATAATATTGGAAGCTTAGACAAACTTTTAGATTTATATTTTTATTACATTAGATATAAAAGCTCTCTATAAATATGTGTTTTTGTGATAAAAATTTTCACGCTTTCGAGTATATGTGCAACATGAATGAATTATGAAATAAAATGTACCATGCATCTTTATAACGATTTAATTAAACTAGTTTATCACACTCTTGGTTCTCATTCTGCAATTCAGAACAACTCTTTAATAGAATTTAGTTTTGATCGAATTGTCTGCGTCTTTCTCACCACAAGTAACCCTTAAGGAAGGCAAATTGCGGTCCTAATCATTCTCTCCATAAAAAGACTAACTCCCGCATCGGCCAGTTCAATCCTCCTATCAAAAAATATCTGAATTGACAAGAGTGAGGTTTTGCTAAGTCAATACAATATTCTTCCTCATAAAGAGTGGAGTTGACATGATTGATGTTTACTGATTTTCAAATTCCAAATTTCTCTTGAATATCAACTATGAATATTTTAGGTTATTCAAGTCATATTCGAGTTTATAGAATATTCAACCACAAATGCTTAATTTTAACAAATATTTGAACAAGTTAAATTTATATAAATTTTGAACTTGATACTTTACAATTAAGATAGAGTCGACAAGCAATTCAAATGATTAACTTTCTTGATGATAGCCGAGCTGATAAAATATTTCAACTAGAGGGACCTACCTTTTAAAATCTAAATTTTATAAATATTTGAATAAATTCAATTTATTCAAATTATGAACTTGACCCAGAGTAAAATAGACAGAAACAAAAAAAACTCAAATCAAATGATTAAAATTTCTGATGATGATCGATAATATTGGAACAAGATAGATCATTTCTTAAATTAAATTTTAAATTCTATACGATCAAATTCAATCAATACAATCCTTGATCCCGATCCTCAATAAGCAAGACAAAACTAACAATCAAGAGAATATTTTAACAAATGGATTTTATTTTTAAAATTAAGTTTTAACAAATACTAGAATAAATTCAATTTCTATAAATTATGAAATTAATCCTCTGCAAGCAAGAGAGTAAAAAATGTTCAAATCAANGAGTCGACAAGCAATTCAAATGATTAACTTTCTTGATGATAGTCGAGCTGATAAAATATTTCAACTAGAGGGACCTACCTTTTAAAATCTAAATTTTATAAATATTTGAATAAATTCAATTTATTCAAATTATGAACTTGACCCAGAGTAAAATAGACAGAAACAAAAAAACTCAAATCAAATGATTAAAATTTCTGAAGATGATCGATAATATTAGAACAAGATAGATCATTTCTTAAATTAAATTTTAAATTCTATACGATCAAATTCAATCAATACAATCCTTGATCCCGATCCTCAATAAGCAAGACAAAACTGACAATCAAGAGAATATTTTAACAAATGGATTTTATTTTTAAAATTAAGTTTTAACAAATACTTGAATAAATTCAATTTCTATAAATTATGAAATTAATCCTCTGCAAGCAAGAGAGTAAAAAATGTTCAAATCAATTGATTGAAATCTTCGCAGATGGGCCAACTTGATGGAATATTTCTACAAGAAAATCACGTTTTTAGAATTAAATTTTAACAAATATTTGAATATAATCAATATATATAAATTATGAACCTGATTCTTCGTAAGCAAAACAAAATTGATAATATTCAAATCAAATGATCAAATTCTGANATTCAATTTCTATAAATTATGAAATTAATCCTCTGCAAGCAAGAGAGTAAAAAATGTTCAAATCAATTGATTGAAATCTTCGCAGATGGGCCAACTTGATGGAATAATTCTACCAGAAAATCACGTTTTTAAAATTAAATTTTAACAAATATTTGAATATAATCAATATAAATAAATTATGAACCTGATTCTTCGTAAGCAAAACAAAATTGATAATATTCAAATCAAATGATCAAATTCTGATGATAACTTAGTTAATAAAATATTTCAACAGGGGATGTCTAATTTTAAAATTAAATTTCAAGTTCTATCTGAAAAAAGTCAATGAATAAAATTTTTAAATGTAATATTTTGTAAGCAAAACAGAGTTCAAATGATCAAATCCCTAATGATGTTCGTGTTGANCCTGTTGTAACTTACTCTACGTTGTTAACTTTCGCTAAGGGGTAAGGAACACCCGAGCGAGAAGTCACTTGTGACTTTTATAGCTTTTACATTATAATATTGGAAGCTTAGACAAACTTTTAGATTTATATTTTTATTACATTAGATATAAAAGCTCTCTATAAATATGTGTTTTTGTGATAAAAATTTTCACGCTTTCAAGTATATGTGCAACATGAATGAATTATGAAATAAAATGTACCATGCATCTTTATAACGATTTAATTAAACTANTCTCTCTATAAATATGTGTTTTTGTGATAAAAATTTTCACGCTTTCGAGTATATGTGCAACATGAATGAATTATGAAATAAAATGTACCATGCATCTTTATAACGATTTAATTAAACTAGTTTATCACACTCTTGGTTCTCATTCTGCAATTCAGAACAACTCTTTAATAGAATTTAGTTTTGATCGAATTGTCTGCGTCTTTCTCACCACAAGTAACCCTTAAGGAAGGCAAATTGCGGTCCTAATCATTCTCTCCATAAAAAGACTAACTCCCGCATCGGCCAGT
>JXCR01066653.1:0-13489 GCA_002079205.1 Phalaenopsis hybrid cultivar
TTTTTTTTCAGTGCCTAGGTATTAATGCACATATGCCACAATTCTATCTTTTTGGGTAAAATCAATGCTGGTACTCACACAGATTAATACTCTCATGATTGATGTCGTAATTCAGTAAAATCTTTTGGCGAAAATTAGAATTTATTTTTCAGACAATGAGGTTACAATCAAGACTCAAAATTGAACAAGAAAACACGACGAACACTAATACCCTGCTAGGGCCTGGTAGGTGTAACCGTGGACAATGGCTAGGAGTAGTTGTAGTGTAGCCGGATGGGCTCAGAGAAAGTGTGGTTCAACAGGTTTGCAAGGAGGGGGGAAGATTTCGTTGTTGGAAATAGGAAAAGAGGGTGTGGGTTGGCTGAGACATGGAAGTAGGGGGAAGAAGTGGAGCCCGATTGTCGGTTGGAAAGCAAAGAGGAAAGAGTGCGGTTGGCGACGGTTGGAAGCATAAGGGAAGGTGAGGTGGCGACTGGAAACATGGAGGAGATAGTGGGGTTAGCGCGGTTGGAAGCTGATAAGGGAAGGTGGGAGGGGGCGGCAGCGGAAAAACTTGGAGGAGGAGGTAGGAGGGATCAACGGAGGTAATCACCACCTTGAAGCAGAAAAAGGGAAGGTGGGAGGGGCGGCGGTTGGAAAACAGAGAGGAGGAGGGATCAACATAGTTAATGACCACCTCGAAGCTGGATATAGTTGGAGCACAACCTATCCTTATATACAACCCTAGCAAGGGAGNGGGATCAACAGAGTTAATGACCACCTCGAAGCTGGATATAGTTGGAGCACAACCTATCCTTATATACAACCCTAGCAAGGGAGAACACTTGGTGGTAGAGATTAGAAATCAACAAAAACTGGATCTATCGGAGTTCGATGGAGGTATGAATCCAGACAACTTTTTCAAATGACTGCAGTCTATTGAGAGAATCTTCAAATACAAAGAAGTGCTAGATTATAAAAAGGTAAAACTTGTGGTCATCAAATTGAAAAAGAATGTCTCCTTATGGTGGGAAAATTTGCAGAGGTTGAGAAAGTGAGAGGGTGCTGACAAGATTACCAAATGGGAGAAAATGGGGAAGGAGATGTAGAGAAAATACCTAACAATCCATTACGGCCATGATATGTTTCCAAGACTCCCTAACCTATAGTAGAAATCTATTGGTGGGGGAGTTCACAACATTTTTCGATCAGTTGCAGATGAAATATGAGTTGGTTGAGTTTGAGGAACTTACCTTAGCTTGTTATCTAGAGGGNCCTAGACTCCCTAACCTATAGTAGAAATCTATTGGTGGGGGAGTTCACAACATATTTCGATCAGTTGCAGATGAAATATGAGTTGGTTGAGTTTGAGGAACTTACCTTAGCTTGTTATCTAGAGGGTCTGAAGCCCGCTTTTAGCAATATTGTCAAACTGCATCCTACTTGGCCATTGAGATATGTTCAAGCTTTAGCTTCGAAGGTGAAAAAACAACAAAAACAAAGCAAACAACCACCTACAACTGCTGCTGCCAGGAAGGGTACACCTGGAGGAAGTGACAAGACAAATCTGAGTGAAAATAATTCTGAAAGGGTAGCTCACCCAGTGCAGTGCTTGCTAGGAGATGTTTTAGATGCCANTAACAAAAACAAAGCAAACAACCACCTACAACTGCCGCTGCCAGGAAGGGTACACCTGGAGGAAGTGACAAGACATATCTGAGTGAAAATAATTTTGAAAGGGTAGCTCACCCAGTGCAGTGCTTGCTAGGAGATGTTTTAGATGCCACTACTACAGACTAAGAACCTCTAGTTGTCCCATGAAATGTGTTGTTTCATTCGTGGAGCAGAGTGTCGTCAAGGAAGTGGAGGAGGCTCCAAAGGAGGAACTTCAGCTTTAGGGAGATAAGGGAGATATGCTGGTTGTAAGGAGAGTCATACGAAAAGAGCTAGAGAAGTATCATTCATGGCTGAGGCACAGTATTTTTCACACTAAATGTATGGTGAAGGGAAAAATCTGCAGTATGATTATCGTCAGTGGGAGCTGTGAGAATGTAGTATCCATTATGATGGTAAAGAAAATGGGGTCGGACATAGAAGCACCCTCAATCTTACTCTCTTTTCTGGTTGAAAAAGGAGAATGAAATAAACTTCGATCAACAGTGCTTGGTTGAGTTTCCGTCGTAGATTAGTAACAGAAGCAAGTGTTGTGCGACATGCTCTCTATGGGCGCTTGTCATATTGTGTTGGGCAAGTCATGACAATTCGATCGTAAGTCCCAACACGATGGCTTCAAGAATTCGATCATAAGACCCAACACGATGGCTTCAAGAATACATATTCATTTTGAAAAGAATGGGAGATGCATCACGCTTTTACCCATTAAAGACATGAGAGTAGACATCAAAGAGGAGATGGTAGTTCCGAGAACCACCTTCTTGAAGTTGGTTCGAGAGGCTCCAGTGGCAATGATTTTGGTTTTGCTTGAGGGAATTGAGGAGCAGGTTGAGATACAGACACCTATACAACCACTACTACGTGAATTTCAGAATGTGATGATCGACAATATTTCAAATGGATTGCCGCCACTGAGGGGCATTCATCACAACATACATCTAATATCCGGATAAGTGTTATCAAATTAGTTTGCCTACAGTTTGAGATCTATGGCGTACAAGGATTTACAACAACATGCACAAGATATCGTTGCGAGAGATTTGGTCAGAGAGAGTACTAGCCCATGTGATTTCCCCGCCCTGATGGTGCTAAGAAAGATGAATCATGTAGAATATGCATTGATATTTGAGTTGTTTAAAAGATTTCTATCAAATATCGATTCTCTATACCTTGCCTTGACCATCCCTTTGATTAATTGCACAAAGCCATTATCTTTTGCAAGATCGACTTTCGCAGCGGGTACCACCGGATTTGATTGAGGTTAGGGGATGAGTGGAAAACTACTTTCAAAGTCCGAGATTGATTATACGAGTGGACAATAATGCCTTTCAGGTTGTCTAATGCACCAACACATTCATGACATTGTTGAATCTGGTATTCTGGGCTCACATCGGGAAGTTCATAGTGCTGTACTTTGACTATATTTTGGTATACAAGAAATCCGTGAAGCACTTACATCACCTAAGGACAGACTTTGATGTTTTGTGATCAGAAAAGCTATACGCTCATCCAAGGAAATACCACTTTTTGACTGCACATGTATGTTTTTTAGGCTATATTGTATCTAGTGCAGCATCTTGATGGATTCTACAAAGATTGAGACCATTGTGAGTTGAACCACACCTCAATTTTTCACCGAGCTGAGACTGTTTCTGGGCTAGAATCATTATATAGGTGATTTGTCAGGAGTTTTAGTGCCATTAACGTTCCCATGACTGCCCAGTGGACAGATGCAACTCAAACCATTTTCGACACGCTGAAGGACAAATTAACCCAAACACCAGTTTTGGCACTATTAGAGTCCAATCAGTGGTTCGAGGTGGAGTGTGATGCCTCCATTGTGGGGATCAGGGAAGTATCAATCCAGAGAGGCCACCTCGTAGCATTCTTCAGTGAGAAGTAGAACGAGTACATGAGGAAATATTCAACTCACGACAAGTTCCATGCAATTTTAGGAGCTCTTAATCACTGGATTCACTATCAACCGACGAGCGAGTTTACTTTGTTCACAAATAGTGAGGATTTGAAGTTCTTGAACAACCAGAGCAAACTGAAGAGCCGACACGGGCCTTGGGTAGAGTTCTTAGAGTCGTTCTAGTTCTTGATTAAGCACAAGGTGAAAAACCAAAACCGAGTAGCAGATGCACTGAGTCGCGATCACTTGTTGATCGCTTTGATACAAACTCGATTCATAGATTTTGAGGTAGTGAAGGAGCTATACGAGACAAATGAAGATATCAGAGTGATCTGGGGGTAGTGTTAGAAGATGCCTACCGAGCTGTACCATAGTGATGATGCTTGCCTTTTCCACCAGAATAAATTGTGCATTCTTAGATGTTCACTAAGAGTCCATTTTCAAGAAAGCCACAGCGGAGAACTTGCAAGACATTTTGGCAGGGATTAGACTCTTGTACTCGTGTGAGCACTTTTATTGGCCTTGACTGATAAGAGATGTTGAGCGACGCGTTTAACAATGTCAAATTTGTCATTTGGCCAAAACTAAGGAACAAAATGTAAGACTATACGTTCCTTTGACAGTACTGGAGGCCCCATGGGTGGATGGCGGCATGGACTTTGTCGTGGGTCTCTCGAGAACATAGCGGAAGAAGGATTCTGTGATGGTTGTGGTGAATAGATTCTCGAAGATGGTGCACTTTGTGCCCTGCCACCGGACGCAGGATGCATTGCATATTGCTGATTTGTACTTTAGGTAAGTTTCTAAGAATAAATGGGATTCTAAGGACCATCACATTTGATAGAGATGCCAAAATGTAAGACTATACGTTCCTTTGACAGTACTGGAGGCCCCATGGGTGGATGGCGGCATGGACTTTGTCGTGGGTCTCTCGAGAACATAGCGGAAGAAGGATTCTGTGATGGTTGTGGTGAATAGATTCTCGAAGATGGTGCACTTTGTGCCCTGCCACCGGACGCAGGATGCATTGCATATTGCTGATTTGTACTTTAGGTAAGTTTCTAAGAATAAATGGGATTCTAAGGACCATCACATTTGATAGAGATGCCAAAATGTAAGACTATACGTTCCTTTGACAGTACTGGAGGCCCCATGGGTGGATGGCGGCATGGACTTTGTCGTGGGTCTCTCGAGAACATAGCGGAAGAAGGATTCTGTGATGGTTGTGGTGAATAGATTCTCGAAGATGGTGCACTTTGTGCCCTGCCACCGGACGCAGGATGCATTGCATATTGCTGATTTGTACTTTAGGTAAGTTTCTAAGAATAAATGGGATTCTAAGGACCATCACATTTGATAGAGATGCCAAAATGTAAGACTATACGTTCCTTTGACAGTACTGGAGGCCCCATGGGTGGATGGCGGCATGGACTTTGTCGTGGGTCTCTCGAGAACATAGCGGAAGAAGGATTCTGTGATGGTTGTGGTGAATAGATTCTCGAAGATGGTGCACTTTGTGCCCTGCCACCGGACGCAGGATGCATTGCATGTTGCTGATTTGTACTTTAGGTAAGTTTCTAAGAATAAATGGGATTCTAAGGACCATCACATTTGATAGAGATGTCAAATTTTTGAGTCATTTATGGAGGACCCAATGTAAAACCTCGACACCAGGCTTCAATTCCGTTCAGGAGCTCACCCTCAGACCGATGGTCATACAAAGCTGGTGAATAGGAGTTTGGGGAATCTTCCGACTTGCTTTGTGTGAAAAAAATATTGAATAGTGGCGTTTTATTCTAGCTCAAGCCGAACTTGCTTGCAAAAAATCTACAAGTTTGACCATGACATGCATACCATTTGAGATTGTGCAACCCACTCACTCCACTTGAATTGGTAGCACTTCTGCTGACATCAGAGATTGGTGAGGATGCTGAGGAAAGGGTGCAAGAGTTTCAGAAGCTACACGAAGAGGTGAGAAATGAGATTACTAAGCAGAACCACAAGTACCAATCACAGGCCAATAAGACTTGAAAAAAGTTGTCTTTTGAAGAATGGGCTGTAATGTTGATCCTACTGAAGAAAGAAAGGTTTTTAGTAGGGGCTTTCGACAAGCTTAAGGCCAGTGCAGATGGACCCTTCAAATTCCTCAAGATGCTGAACGACAACGCCTGCAAGATCGACCACCAGGGGACTACAACATTTCAGCTACCTTCAACATGGCAAATATGACTTCCTACAATGAAGAACTAAAAGCTTCCGCGAATGAGGTTGAAGCTTTCCCAATCCAGAGAGACTGACGCTGGGCTTGCCTTGGCCGAACAGGCTGAAGGAAGTTTGACCGATTTAGCTAGGGTGTGCAAAGGCCAACCGACCCTAGCTTGGGTTAGGGTTATGATGCGGGAGATGCTTCAACTACGTCTTAGTTCCCAGTAGGTGATTTATCCTTTGCTCATCGCCCTTGCCGCTCCATGTTATCCTTCCCTACTGCTGTTTTTTTTCACTGCAGCCTTCTCATTCCATCTATTCTTACTTGTGGCCCCCATTATGGACAGTCGACCCTTGCTGCCCTGTAGCCTATACGCTTCGTCCCCTTTGCTTCCGTCATCTGGAAAACTATAAACCTGTTGTTTTCCTGCAATCCACTGGTTATTCCAACCTTTCTTACAGTGGCTCGCCGCTGCTACGCTCGCTACCTCACCTGTTGCCTTTGTTGTCCCAGTATTTTATTTCGCAGCCAACGCGATTCCAACCCCTCCCTTGGCTGTCCCAACCACCTACAACTCCATTTCAACCATATTCACCTAGCCGACCTCCACCACTAATAGGTCAATCCCTAATGTGAGTTTGTGTTGTGTTTGTTGTAATTTCTCCTTCTAGTGTTTTGATTTTAACTGCTTTCTTGTTTTCGATAATAATATATTTTTTCTTACCGTGGTTTGTGTTAGCTCCAATATCAATTGGTATCAGAGCTGGCTTAATCCTAATCATATCTTATGGTTTTCTAGCATTAGTCATAACCCAAAAATTTTCTTTCCACCGCTAGATACTCTTTCCACTAACACATATCCCTAACTCTAATTTTCCCTTGCTGATTTTCAAAAACGACGACCTTAAATCAATTATTTTTACCCTTTTTCAGCTCCTAACCCTAAGCCCTACCCATGCCACTAAGGAGATGCACGTCTGGACCTAATCGAAAGAAGATACAATGAGAGATCAACAAATTGCAGCGGAGGCTTGTGGATATTGAGGATGAAATCTAATGAGAGATTACCCTCAATCGAGATCGGGCGAGTCGATGGGGAGCTAGAGATGAGAATTTGAATTCCTTCAATTGAGAGAACTTTAGTGATGTAGAAGACATGCCTCGTCGCTTTAACCGAAATTTTTTTTTACTACCGCGAAATACTCATTCCACTACCACATATCCCTAACTCTAATTTCCCTTCACTGATTTTCAAAATCAGCAAACTTAAATAAGCTATTTTTACCCTCTTTCACCTCTCATGCCTGAACCCTAGCCATTCCACTGAGGAGTCACACTTGGACCTTCCCGGGAGAAGATACACTGAGAGATCCATGAACTTCATTGGATGCTTGTCGACATTGAGGATGGAATACAATTGGAGATTACCCTAGATCGGGATCAGGAGTGTCGAAGGGGAGTCAAAGATGAGGATCTAAATCTCTTCCATTGAGAGAACTTTACTGATGTAGAAGATCAACCTCGACACTTTGGAATTCAGAATTAGAGGAGACAGAGAAAAGCCAAACTGTGGAAAACATGAGAAGTTGGAGATGAAGTGGGAGATCCAGCATCAATTCCTACCAACTATTCAGACTCTAGCTTCATCGGGCGGCCCACACATCTTACAAGCAACGCTCAACCTCAGGGTCTTACAATGAGAAATACACCCAGTAGAATATCCAATCTTGCTCTGTCTGAGGGAAACAAAGTCAGAGTGAGAATAGGTGGACCCAATTCACACCCTTAAATTTGTTATAGCCAGGAAGTGTTACAATTGCTATGGATTTGGACATGTTGAATCAGATTGCATTACCACAGGGTGATCTGTTTCACGGAGCAAGACGTTTTTTAGAAATTGGTTAATGATACGGTAGACACTAAAGACAGTGAGGACACTAGCAGGAGGACCGACTTCCGGTTGAAGAGAAATGGTGATCCAGAAGATACATACTTCAGAGAGAATTCTCAAGTTTCAACCATCGAGGAAGCGACACCATCGATTCTAGTTGACCCCAAGTTAGAGATTCCGACAGAGGTAATAATAATTATTTGAGAACGTAGTGACAGATGTAATGGACCTTTCAACAATATATGAGATTATGATGCCTCGAGCTAGCATTTTGCAGGCTTTGAAGGGAGCATCAACAGGACCGGCCTTGGATGTAAAAAGAGAGCCAAAAGCTTCGGCGAATGAAGTCGAAGCTTTCTTAACCTCGACAGATTGACGCGGAAGCCTTTTCCCGCACACTTTTCTCGCGTTACTGTAGCTGCTACAATACTACAAGGAAACATAGAGCGGGAGACATGAGTCGGGCTGTCAAAACACTCCCGTTTTCCTTTCTCATTCATTCTTTCCTATCATTCTTCATTTATTTTTAGTCCTTCCCTACATGTGTGTATTAGGGTTTGAATTAGTAGTTTTTGGTGCGTTTTGTATTGGTACAACCACCGGCCTCTCTTCTTCCATTCGAGGGCTGTATTCTAGGGTTCCAAGTCGTGTTTCGGCTGTGTGACCTCGCCACTCCATGTCATCCTTCCTTGTTATTGTTATTTTGCACTGCTGTACTCTCATGCCAACCCTTCTTGTTCGCGGCCGCTGTCCTGGACAGCCGTCTCTTGCCGCCAATCAGCCTCCAATCCCCCATGCTTCGCCCCCTTTGCTGCCGTTATCCGGAAAACAACAATCTTAATGTTTATCTGCTGTCGCTTGGCTGTTCCAGCCTTTCTAATTGCGCTTCGTCGCTTTGCTCGCCACCTCACCTGCTGCGTTGCTGTCCTAGCATTCCGTTTCAATGCCAACACGATTCCAACCCCTCTTTTGGCTGTCCCAACCACCTACAACCCCTATTCATCCATCTACCTTTGTTACCAGACCTCCATCACCCTTGGGTTGAGCCTTAACGTGAGTTTGTGCTGTGTTTGTTGTAATTTTCTTTTCTATAGTGTTGATTGTAACCGCCTATTTGTTTTTTGGTAATAATATATATTTTTCTACTATGGTTTGGGTTAATTCCGATATCATATTATATATATGTGTTTTTCTTGTGTTAGAGTTCAAGTTATGTTTTCAGATTTCCTGCCATTAACGTTTTCTTCCTTGCTATGGTTTTATCTGAGGATAGGTGGTGCTCTGGCTTTATCCTTCTCTACGGTGGTGATTATCCCCACATAATCCTTCGCTTCTTCCCATCCTTGCTCGCTGCCATCCTATCTGCGCACCTTCCCTTCCTATTTTCCCTGCCTCCACCCCTGCTTCTTCCTTTCTGCTACCACAACCCTCTCCAACACCCCCTGCCATTGTTGCAACTCTCTCCAGTGCCTCCAGCTGTTATCGTAACCTTCTCCAATCATCTCCTGCTACTATCACGATCCTCTCTAGCCCCAAACCTGCAGCCGCACTTACATCCAACTCTTCTGCTGTTGCTGCCACCCCACACCTCCCTGCTGCTGCTGCAAGCCCAAGTCAGCCTTCTCACCTGCTGTTCAGCTGGTGTTCACCACTATCAATCTCACTCTAGAGGGGTCATTTGTGTTTTGTGTTGTTTATTCTTGTTTTAAGAATCTTTATTGTAATTTGTTTGAGTTTTTGACAATTATATTCCTGTTCCATTGTGAGTTGGGTTAACTCCGGTATCAATCAAGCTCTGGACCTGCGGTCGTGTTCAATACCTTTTGAACCACTAAAAGTTCTCTCCTTTGCATACATAAGTGTTCGTTTTCATCACCAAGTGTTTCTTTGAATTTTTTTTCTTCCTCGGTTGTGGTCTCTTATGCTAAGGACACATGTCTGTTTGGAAAAATTAATGCAATGTGCCCAAATTACAGGCATTAGAAGCTTTTATATTGTAAGTTTTTAGTACTGGAAGGCTAGCTTTATTGCTTCATGATATTTGTTCATATTTAGGAAGGTTATTTTTTGGAAGCATGTGGTGGGTATCATCGCCAGTTTTCTTACTAGCTCTTTGAAATTCTTATCCTAAATTTGATGAGAAATTTAATAGTATTTACTCTCTATATTTGTACCCTTAGAGGTAATTTAGTAACATCAAATCAGATCCAAAATTGTTGTAGTTGTATGATATTTACAATGATTGGACGCAATCCACCGATAAATCAGGCAACGGTATGTTCTTTGGATTTAACAAGATCATATTTATACATAAGCTGAAATTTAGCTATATATTTTTCTACTGACAAATTTCGTTGTTGAAAATTATGAAGTTTAATGAGGGCATCATGTCTGAATTGAGATTGTAAATATTATTGTTTTATTAGTTACTTCTTCAGTTTTTCTCCTGTGATGATTTTTATTTTGCCGTTATTTGTCCCCATTCTTTTAAGATTCTCCCACCAAATAGAGTAGTTTTCTTGAACTTAATTTTTAGTAATTTGACGTGTATATTATTAAGAATATCTTTATAATCAAATACATGTTCGACAACATCAAGCCAATCTCTAAAGTCACCGGGATTTGGACCATCCTTGAAATCATGAATATCAATTTTATCCTCAAAATCTTGATATTGTCTAATGGGTTTCCTCCTTTGATAAGATTTGCCTTGATTAGATGATTCTTGAAATTCTTGATGGAAAGGGTTTTCCACCTTACGGTCTAAATGATGATCATCCAAATGAATTGATTGTGATTCTATTTCATGCATTCGGTACTACTAATCTAGTTTGCAATTATTGGATGTGCCTAAACATTTGTTTTATATCTAGTTCTTGGTTTTGTTAAGGTGGGTTTCTCCTGGGAGGCATTTTTTTCCTAAATTCTGATGCTATTTTGACACTCTTTTAAAAGACAAAGCAAGGCAAACCTAAAAAGTTGAAAATCTCCAGCAAATTTTTATAGAAACGCTAAAATTTACCACAAAGGTGAACAACGCAGAAACCAGTATAAAGAAATTATGGAAAGAAGATTTGGCTAGGAGTCATACCCACAATTATTTTCGATATCATCCTATGGCCTTTGTTCAATAACAATAAAAATCTTGATCACATTCTATAATTTTTAACTGGGGGTAAAACAGCTATAGGTAAAGTTTTGGATGGAATTTGACCTCTTTTAGACTAGGTATTTGCATGTGGAAACTTTGGTAGCCAATTTTCTGCAGGAAACATAGGTGGAAAGTAGAACTGCAGGACACAGAGGAAGGGTAGAATTCATGCACAGGAAAGCCCTACCAACAACCTGCAAACGTAGCCAATTCAAAGAACAATAGTTAAATGCTCTTAGGGACTACTAATAATAACTCACAAAGGTTGAACAGAGAACTTGATATATGTTGATCCTTGTATTGAGAACTGGATTTAATTTTGGTTGACTGGAAACATGATTGGGTTCAAACCTAGCTGATTTTTCCAACCAACTGCAGATAAGAACACTGAAGACAACATTAAACCGTTCCAAGGAATTGTAAAGAGTTACAATAAGAATAAATTCGAAGAAAATAAACACAAATTGTTCAACTGAAGTATTTTGATGTCCCAACGCCCTTTTTCTTGAAATTTTTCCTAGAATTTTTACCTGATTTTGTTCTTGCCACTAAACAGAAATCGTTCCAGTATCATTCTTGCAGGAAACTCGCCTGCAGCCCTTTTCTTACAGTAAATAGATTCTTACTGAATATCCTGAATGCAAGAAACTCGCCCGCGTTCTTTTTTTGCTGCAAATTTCTTGGATTTCCCAAGTGGATTTTGCTGTCAGCTTTGTGTTCGGTCGCTGGAGCCTCTTGGATAGGAGAACAGGCAGAAATGGGAAGGATGTTGACCTCATTTTTAGTGAGGTCTTAGTTTTCTACTCCCAGAACCTCAAATCTAGCCTTAGGAGTTTCTTGTTGATCATCTTAGCAGACTAGTAATGGAGCCCACCTCCCGTAGAGCTTCGAGCCATATCTTGACTCATTTTTGTGCAGACCTCGCATGAGTAGTCCTAAGAACTCGACTCTTAGTTGCAAGGGCTAAGGACTAACATGTATAGGGCCCGAAAATGAGCTCCCATAAGATCAGACAGCTATAGATGAACCCACCATGACTCAAATACTCGCGAATGCCACAATTCACGCACTCGCTACACCACGCACGAAGTTGACACATTTTTAGCCTGACCGCCGACAAACTTGTCTGGACGACCCCAGATGGCTAAACGGACCACGCCGATGCGTCCGGAACGTTAACTTTAGCAAGGAAGGACACCCATATTGCTAGGGTTACGTGCACGCTCAAATGACACAAAAATCGATGCGCATTCTTTTAGCGAGACGCGGGCCCCGGCTCAACTCGGGCACGATTCGGGCTAGGCACCAGCTCACAGATTTTNGTGTCAACTTTAGCAAGGAAGGACACCCATATTGCTAGGGTTACCTGCACGCTCAAATGACACAAAAATCGATGCTTATTCTTTTAGCGAGACGCGGGCCCCGGCTCAACTCGGGCACGATTCGGGCTAGGCACCAGCTCACAGATTTTGAATTTTAAATTTCAAAATTCAGGCGGGTTAATTTAAAACCGGTATTAATTGAAAATATTTGAATGTTATTATTTTCTAATTAATCGTCTGCAGGAAATGAAATCATTAATTTACCTGCCTTTTCACCTGTAACGGACACATTGAAAGTTTGGATATACAGATCAAGCGCTCCCTCCCTTGAGAGACATTTGACTCCATCTTCCTCTCTCGACGAGATTCGACTCTTCTCCTCATCATCGAGTCTCGACCGCTCAATCCCTCACGCTTCTCCTCTGCATCGGAGCTCCCATTCGCCTCTTCCGCTCCAGTCACCTGCCGGCTTCTCTTCCCTACGCCAAACAGCCGCTCCGTTCGAACTCGCCTTCCTCCTCTTCTGCACCGAAGCCCTTAACACTTCTTTCCTGTGCACCGAAGTCCTCGCTCACCTCTTCCTCGCCCGACCGAAGCTCTCCTCCTCTTTGCGAACAGAACACCCCCCGCACTCCTCTCCGAACCAAGGTTGGCATGCTCCTTGTACCGAAGCTTCGCTCGCCTCTCTCTCGCTCACGACAAATCTCACTCACCGTTCCTTCTCCCGCACCGATNTTCTGCACCGAAGCCCTTAACACCTCTTGCCTGTGCACCGAAGTCCTCGCTCACCTCTTCCTCGCCCGACCGAAGCTCTCCTCTTTGCGAACAGAACACCCCCCGCACTCCTCTCCGAACCAAGGTTGGCATGCTCCCTGTACCGAAGCTTCGCTCGCCTCTCTCTCGCTCACGACAAATCTCACTCACCGTTCCTTCTCCCGCACCGATATCGTTCGATCCTGCCTCCCTCCTCTTTACGCAGAAGAAACTCCGCTCACATTCTTCGATCTTCTCTGCACCGAGGCTTTCGACTCCTTTCTTTGTCACATGCTTCGACTCGCTCGACTTCGCCTCTTCACATCGGCTTAGAGGTCTTTTCTTGGCTCTCCTTTCTCGATTGAAGCATTCACTAGCTTACCTCTCCCTCTCACGACCGAATCCTCGCGCCTAACACCCTCACCGAGCCGAACTCCCCCTTCCTNTGAGGCTTTCGACTCCTTTCTTTGTCACATGCTTCGACTCGCTCGACTTCGCCTCTTCACCTCGGCTTAGAGGTCTTTTCTTGGCTCTCTTTTCTCGATTGAAGCATTCGCTAGCTTACCTCTCCCTCTCACGACCGAATCCTCGCGCCTAA
>JXCR01066654.1:5694-31019 GCA_002079205.1 Phalaenopsis hybrid cultivar
CCACAGAGGCGCCAATATCCACCACACCATTTAAGGCTAGACAACAAATTTCTATTTTGCCCACATACATGAAAAAATATAAGAACAAAATTAAGAGGGATATGCCAACGAAGATAGCCCTAAAGAGTACTTATCCCACCACTACAAGTATCCAACCAAAACATTTGCAGAATAAGCAGCTCATAGCTCTTGGCATGTAAATAAAAGTCTCATGCCATGTAGTCGGTCATACACGAAGAGGTAATCCATAGTTCTGATATATTCTGATCACACCTCCTCGGCTGGCAGTTACAATCACCATTCCCCAAGCCAACCNTAATGTGCTGCGAGCAATTAACTCTAGTGGCTTATATTTTCAGCTAGTGGTTGTTTCCATCGGTGTATGCTTATTGAGTCAAATTCATGATATGTGGTAAGGGTTTTCAGCTTTTATTTATTTCTTCTTTTTCCTCTGATTTTGTTTTTGTTCTCAATTTCAGAGATGTTTCGGTCAGGAACTTTTTTTTTATGCTTATGTTTTATTCATAAGGCTGCCGTACTGGTAATTCTGCTTAAATTTCTTCTGCAGAGTCCGGCATGGCAGATGAAGGTGTCTGGGTGGGCGGGCGATTGGGCGGATTTGCTGTAGTGGGGAAACTTGAGATTAATCAGGTAGTTGTTTTGTTGATTAATGGCAGCCTCATTTCCGCTTTAGCTGACTATTTACATGGTGTTTGGTAGCTTATTATTTATACGATTTAATCATAAATTTAGCTTAAATCCAACCAACACCCAAAAAAGAAAAAAATTTAAATTCAACGCTACGTCAATTACAATTTTCTCGCGTTCNTAATTTTCTCTCGTTCAATATATTCTTCTCCCATCACATCACTTTTGAGACATCAATGTGGATTTCGTAAATCTGATTGCGAGCCGGATTTATTCCGCCATCACTCATGATTTCTCGTCACTGACCACTACAAAAATTAAGTAAATTTGCATTGGACAAATTGGACGCAAAACAATGGCAAATCCGACGTTCGTATGCGATTATCATCTAATTTGCATTTGTTTTGTGTTTGTTTTTTTTTTTTTTGCAGGTAAAGCATGAGTCGATAATGTAATTTACGTTGTATTTAGGTCAAAAAATTTTGAAACAAATTTTTTTATCGTATTTTCGGCGTATTTGCTTCGGTTAATATCGAAACTGACAGAGTGTTCACTTTGCGATCGAAAGTATCAACATAAATAGTTTACGTCGAATTTCTGGTGTGCTTGTGTTGTTTATTATCAAAACTAATTTGTGTCGGAAAATATCAAAACCCGTCAAAAGATAATTGTCGTGTGAGCGTCTGGATATTCAACGCAAATCTGTAACACAGAAAAAAATATAAAAGAAAGATTAGATTCGTACAACTTACACCAACAAAAACTATATATCACAACAACATATTAATTCATTATAGCAACACAAAGTTTATAGCTCAAATAAATACCAACAATGAAAAATGATATAATGTAACAATTTGTCCCAATTTTCAACAGTAAAGCTCACATAGAATTCCATAATAGAAGTTCAAAGGAATGCTGAAAAATAAAAAGAAAACAGAAAAAAAGCCTCCTAATTATCATCTCCTTCCTCCTCATCCTCAACTACAAAAGTCATCGACTGCTTGCTTCGGCGATCTGCTAAACTCTCTGCCATGCGTGCCATGAAATCTTCAATCCTATGTTGGCTTTGAATCATCTAATCACGCAACTGATGCAACTCTTCATTCATTATAGCGACATGCTTGGCAAGTGTCTCATGATCCAGCTGTGATGAGCTTGGGAAATTTACAAGAGTACAAAAGATCTCACAACTTCGAATCCTATGCCCTTCGCACCGTGGCCATAAATCCTCTCCTTTCTTGTCGTCTGCGTTCAAAGCTCAAACTCGAACTGCATAGTGGTAGAATGGTTACCACTGTTGCTAACGGATGTCTGGGGTCGAGGCAAAGTGCCTCTCCCGATGTTGCTCGAACTCCACCAACATAATTAAAATGAATGTTTAATTGCCACTTTGAATAGTAAGAGTCTAATGCATGTATAAAAATCAATATTTTACTTACATTCACCTGTCGGGAGTGCTCGGAGACCCACTGCTGCGTCCATAGGCACCGATGGGTTCTGCATGCAACTCTACAACGGAGGGCTCACGACTGAACTCCTTGGCTTGTGTAGCATTGGAGAATGGTAAGCACCACATAATTACATCAAACATTGAATTTTTTATTATTTATAAGAATCATACCAACCTCCTATAGTACTCTATATGGGAGACCAATCCTGCAATATGGAGTGCAGCTCCTCTAGCCTCCTTGGTCGCCTGGTCAATTGAGCTCAGACCTCCTCACCAATTCAGACGGGTTGCTCTACCTTCCAGCGGGTTGTGGTGAACATGTCACCCAGTCGATGATGCTACAAATCTCGAAGATTCGACAGATCTGGTGGTATGCTCTGCTAGCCAGGTGAAGGATCTTTGCAACCTAAAAAATAATCCATGTTTATTAGTATATCAAAATAAATTAAATTTATAATTCCGATTAAAATTAAATGATCCTAACTCGAACTCTCGAAACCTCATGTCTCGAGTGGGCAATAGGGATCTGCTTCCAAGAGAGATACTGATGATCGTATCTGCTCCAAAGTATTTTCGTGATGTATGTTACAACAGGAAGCTTATGCAGGATGAATCTGAAGAAGAAAAATTAGTTACAAAAAAATATCTAAAATAAACGACGAACATAAATGTTAAAGATAACTTTTGTGTCTCCCTCCAACAGAATATTGACCTTCACAGGAGTGGGAGTCGAGGGGTCAGGCTCATCGAAGGAGGCAGCTAGAGCCCAAAAAGGAAGTGGTACATAAGTGGGTACAGTAGGCGTGGTTGTAGTAGGCGGGGGTATCACAGTAGGTTTGGCAACAGGCGGGGGAGCAGGTGCAGATGTAGGTGTGGAAGAAAATAAACCCTTCTTCCTGCTCTGGTAGGTGGCCTCTAACGTGCCGAAAATACAGGTTCTCGGGTAGCTGACCATCTGCATCCCTTGTGGCCTCGAGTATCTGACCACTTGCACCACTTGTGACCATCTATAACAAAACAAAGACATTACTAAAATTATTACTTACAGCAAAAATAATCATGAGCAGTATAAAGGTGCAAAATATGAAACATATGATAATTCCTTCAATAAAAATACAAGAGAAGATATAAGTAGCAAAAGTAAACATGGAAAGGTGTTAAATCAAAGTAAGACACAAGTCACAGCTACATCTAACAATAAAAAAAGTAACAATAAAATTTATTCTTCAATGTCATCATCATTATCACCCATGTTATGAGGAACCTTTTCATAAATCTTGTGGTATCCTCTAGGGCAAACATCTCTTCCTTCGTATCAGCTTGAATGCGAAAAATCTAACATACCTTGCTCTTGGTTAATAGGTTCAAAAGTTCTTTGCATTTCAATAGATCTCCTTGGTTTATTCTTCATAGCCACAGCCTATTCAACTTTATCCATTGCTCTACCAGGATATCAAATGTAATAAATCTGAGTAGCTTGATGTGCTAGAACAACTTGATCAAACTTCACATATCGTCTGTTCATTTTGACTTCGGTGATATCATAAGGAGTAAGTGTTCATGTTCCTTGATTCAAAATATGATCAAACCACTCACAATTGAATAAGTAGCCAATGTAGTAGCATAACCTGAATATTGCAACTGAAGTACTTCTCTAGGTACGCTATAATAGCTAAGTTTGCTCTGTGTGTGTTTACTTTAATACAAATGCAACAACCGTACGTCTTCTTCCCTTCACACCAGAAATTCATGTGAAATCTATAACCGTTTACATTAAATATTTGTCATGTAGTAACACTACACTTAGACCCCTAGAGAAGATTTAATAATCTCTGATTCGTAAATACGTTACTTCTATTGTGGACCTATAATAATTTCAAATGTATAATTAGTCTAACTTTGAACGTGACTATTATATTACGTACTTGTGAATTCAAAAGTTGCTTCAACGTACGTATAATTTGAATCATATTAAAAATTCTACTTCGAGCTTCTTGCTTTTTGGAGACTAATCTTGTTCAAACTGTCGATGAATAACTGACTCTCATCATCATTATTTGTATATTTGAATTAATTAGTATATATAACATTTTGAATAATAAATGAGAGTATCGAGTCTGGACATTATAAATCTTACTGTATAAATGGTTTTACTTTGTCGCAGTTCATTAAAGCATGTAATATAGCTGCTCAAATCTCTTTTATTGCTTAGATATTGTGTACCATGCCTCCCCGTCGACTTTCTTGATATTTGAAACATAGAAAATTCTGGCTAAATTCGTCGTCGATGATGAAGTTAAAATTTCTTCTTCAGTGCCATTATTATGAAGTTAAAATTCATATTATGGGAACATTTTCATAAATCCCGTGGTATCCTCTAGGGTAAACATTCCTTCCTTCGTACCGGCCTGAATGCAAAAATCTGACATACCTTGCTCTTGGTGAATAGATTCAATATTACTTTGCATCTCAATAGATTTCCTTGGTTTATTTTTCATAACCATAGTCTGATCAACTTTATCCCTTGCACTACCAGGATATCAAATGTAATAAATATGAGTAGCATGATGTGCTAGAACAAATGAATTAAACTTCGCATATTGTTTGTTCTTGTTGACTTTGGTGATGTCATAAGCAGTAAGTGTTCGTGTTCCTCGATTCAGAATAAAATCAAACCACTCCTAATTGAAAAAGTAGAGAATGTGTGTAGCATTACTTGTATATTGCAATTGAAGTACTTCTCTAAGAATGTTAATTTTGTTGTGTGTTTCCTCTAATACAAACACCACAATTGTATGTCTTATTTTCCTTACACAAGAAACTCGTGTGAAATCTATAACTATTTACATCAAATATTTGTCATGTGGTAACACTACGATTAGACCCTCAGACAAGATCTAGTAATCTCTAATTCATATTTTTGTAGATTATATTGTGGACCTATAATAATTTCTAATGTATAATTAGTCTACTTTAAACGTGATGATTATATTTCGTAGTTGTGAATTCATAAGTTGCTTAAACATTCGTATAATTTGAACCATATCGAAAATTCTGCTTTGAGCTTCTTGCTTTTTAGAAACTAATCTTCAATGTTCAAACTGTCGTTGAATATCTAATTTATATATATATATATATACTGTTCGAATTAATTATTATAAATAGCATTCTAGATAATAAATGAAAGTATCGAATCTAGACACTATAAATCTTATTGTATAAATGGTTGGGTTTCGTCGCATTTCATTAGAGCATACAATGTAACAGCTCAAATATCTTTATCGCTTAAATATCGTGTGTCATGCCTTTCTGATGACTCTCTTGATATTTGAAATATAGATAATTCAAGCTATGAAGGCATGTCACCTAAAAAATGACCTATTAGGTGTCTTTACTCAAAATAATAGGAACAAAAAATAATTGTCTCATGTAGCAAGTATGTTTCGCATATTGATCCCTTTTAATATATTTTATTTATAATAGTTTTTCTATTTAAAATTCTACAACACAAAGATTTTTTATCAAATATGGTAGTAGTTTAGTATGAAATAAATGTAACTCGCAATTATATACATCGAGAAGACATACCTCTCGAAGGGATAAATTCATCTATACTGCACTAGACCTCTCCAGTATCGCCTCATAACATAGATGTATGGGCAGATACTCTATAGAGTCAAAGAAACTTGAACGAAAGAACTTGAATAATAATATGAGAATACTCTCATAAATTCTCATCAAGTCAACATTCAGTGTCCTTGCACAAAGCTTTTGAAGAATATACTTATTTCGATCAATGAATTAAACACCGGCGTGGACAGTTCAATAAATGCAATATGCAGTAAGCACTACAAAAATATATGATAGTTATGACTCTTCATGCTGAATAGCTTCCCCATTCCCAATTCAAAATAGCGATTCAAATTTGAGACACATCCACTGGGAAATTTCATAGAATTCACTCACTCAAATATTGTTCTCTATTGATCTAGTGTAATACAATATGTAGCTCCGTGTTTTATTTATTTACCTGTATTTATCTCTTGAAGTTTCATAGTCCTCATCTTGTAACATTTTTAAGGGTCAATTTAGCTTTCACATTATCTTTTGTTTTACCCTTGATATTCATCACTGTATTGAAGATGTTATTCAAATTTTTTTTCTCAATATGCATAACACTGAGATATGTCTAATCAAATTAGTCTGTCAATATGAAATATTCTAAAATATACCCTACTTAGTCCAGTTATGTGTGACACTGAAATCAGGAGGACGAGTTGAAGCCAACTCCGGTCTCTCGGTGATCTTTGGTACTTCACTGATCATCTGCAATGAATCAACCCCAGTTATCCTAGAGGTTAAATTTAATCTTTCAACCCTATTTTTGAAGAGTGCATCTCTATTCCTTCTAAATGGGTGATCGAGGCCTAAAAATCTTCGGTGCCAGTCGAACCAGTCATTTTTTCCTTTCATGTTTTAGAGTGAATGCCTTTGACATATCCATGCAGTAAAGATGAGCCAATATTCTGGTTGTGCTCCAACCAAATAGCATCCCATAGGTCGAGAAATCATTAATTGTTCATTTAAAAGCAGCTCTCAATTAAAATTCAGTTTTGTAATGATGTCATAAGTAAGCACACCTGTTTCCCACAATATTTAAAGCTCGCTAATCAGAGATTGTATTTAGACGTCAATTTGCTCCGTGTATAATCAACATAAAAAATAAGAATAACACGGTCATGAACATATTAGGGGGCAAATTATACGACATAAGGATTAATGACCAGCATGAATATGGTGTTGCAGCGTGACTGTATGGGGTGAAGTCATCTGCAAATAAGCTAAGTCTGGATATGTACGATCAAAATGTCTCCAAGGCTCACCATGTGGCGAATAACTCATTGAATTAGTTTCAACAAATTCAGTACTATGCTACATGATGTGAGGATCTGTACGCATAGAAGGGAGCAGACTCTGAAAATCGGGATATGAGCAAAAAGTAAAAGAAATGCTTGTATAGGATATTTTTCTGATTTTTACTCTTTTGCCCCATTGTTTGAACCTAACAACATCATAAAATTGATAATTCGTCTCAATTGCATTAGCATTATAATATATCATGCAACCAATATTACAATGATTTATCTTCTTAGAAAATATATAGATTTTCTCTTTGTACATGTCAGGATCATATTCTTCTGTGGGTTTTGTACATGTCATCTGAAACAAAATTCCCTCTTTCAATAATTTTGCTACCTGATTAAATTTTTTTCTGAGCATGTTAAAATCAAATTTGATGTTCAACATTCTCAGCACCATGAATAAATTAATATGTGTAGTGCAACCATCCTGTAAAGGTTGTTGTGCAGCTTTTAATAAGTCAAAGAACTATTGTGATTTATTATAAGGTGTTTCACTTTCTTGTGGAACACTCCCAACAAAATGAGCTTTTCAAGTATTATGAATCATTTCTTATACGTATCAGGATCATATTCTTCTGTTGGAGCATAACTTATTGTGACACCAACTTGATTATACTGAATTTCTAGTTCTTGCACACCTTATGATGCCCATTACACTTAATTTAGTTTGAATCTCTTGCGGTAAGGATTCAACTTGACTTCTTTGGATCACATATACGCTTGATTTTTGTGTTTCACACAAGAACATTGGAACTGATCCTCTGAACGGTGAATGGGTAGCTATAATGTCACTTGCACAAATTCCTCAACAACATTCAAGAACTCATCATTGAGTTCTTTGTCTTAGATATAATCTGTTATAAATTTAAGATCTCAAATTTCGAATATTCATCTGCAACATGAATGTAGCTTTGTAGATCAATACAACTATTAGGGAAAAAAAATTATCATAATTTCATAGAACATATTTTTTAGAAAAATTATCAAAATTTCACAGAAAATATATTTGATCTATTTGGACTGTCATAATGACATGCATATAGTAATTTGAAAGCTCTCGGGTCATTTAGGTTGTGTTTGTTTTGATAGTGGTTGTATGAAATTTCACCTCAAAAGTTGTGAAAAATCTGTTTAAATGCTGGTGTTTTAGAAGCATTTGTTCTATTTGATAATTTACGTTTTAAAAGTACTGCAGTTTGTAGCGCGAGCGCACTCACATGACATGGGGGTGTAGTTAGCGGTGTAGGTGCATCCATTTGGTATGAGAGCGCCGCAAGATGGCGTCGCGAAGGCACTGTAGTAAGCTGCACAAGCACCCCCACATGGTGCAGGGGCGCTATAATAATTTGTGTGGGACACTCGTATGGGTGTGGGTACGCCACATTTGAAAGCCTATTCCAAAGAGCGAAAGTGTGACATCAATCATAGTCCTGTGATATTGAAAAATTTGCATTGTGGTTTTAAACCGCGATCCATTGACAAATTTGCATTGTGGTTTTAAACTGCGATCCACGGAAGCTCGATTTGAACATGATTCAGAAAGTTGGTAGAAAAATGTCTCAAATAATTTGTATGNCCTTCCCCATTCCCAATTCAAAATAGCGATTTAAATTTGAGGCACATCCACTAGGAAACTTCATAGAATTCACTCACTCAAATATTGTTCTCTATTGATCTAGTGTAATACAATATGTAGCTCCAAGTTTTATTAATTTACCTGTATTTATCTCTTGAAGTTTCAAAGTCATCTTGTAACACTTTTAAGGGCCAATTTAGCTTTCATATTATCTTTTGTTTTACCCTTGATATTCATCACTGTATTCAAGATGTTATCCAAAATTTTTTTCTCAATTTGCATAACACCGAGATATGTCTAATCAGATTAGTCTGTCAATATGAAAGATTCTAAAATATACCCTACTTAGTCCAGTTATGTGTGACACCGAAATCAGGAGGACGAGTTGAAGCTAACTCCAGTCTCTCGGTGATCTTTGGTACTTCATTGATCATCTGC
The DNA here is from genome assembly GCA_002079205.1 of Phalaenopsis hybrid cultivar. NCBI lineage: Eukaryota > Viridiplantae > Streptophyta > Magnoliopsida > Asparagales > Orchidaceae > Phalaenopsis > Phalaenopsis hybrid cultivar. The sequence continues at coordinate 14,732 of JXCR01066654.1, forward strand.
AATGAATCAACCCCAGTTATCCTAGAGGTTAGATTTAATCTTTCAACCCTATTTTTGAAGAGTGCATCTCTATTCCTTCTAAACGAGGCCTAAAAATCTTCGATGCCAATCAAACCAGTCATTTTTTCCTTTCATGTTTTAGAGTGAATGTCTTTGACATATCCATGCAGTAAAGACGAGCCAATTTTCCGGTTGTGCTCCAACAAAATAGCATCCCATAGGCCGAGAAATCATTAATTGTTCATTTAAAAGCAGCTCTCAATTAAAATTCAGTTTCGTAATGATGTCATAAGTAAGCACACTTGTTTCCCACAACATTTAAAGCTCGCCAATCAGAGATTGTATTTAGATGTCAATTTGCTCCTTTGAACTATGTGGACCCGGTATAATCAAAATAAAAAATAAGAATAACATGGTCATAAACATATTAGGGGGCAAATTATACGACATAAGGATTAATGACCAGCATGAATATGGTGTTGCAGTGTGACATGACCAGCATGAATATGGTGTTGCAGTGTGACTGTATGTGGTGAAGTCATCTGCAAATAAGCCAAGTCTGGATATGTACGATCAAAATGTCTCCAAGGCTCACCATGTGCCGAATAACTCATTGAATTAGTTTCAACAGATTCAGTACTATGCTACGTGATGTGAGGATCTGTACGCATAGAAGGGAGCAGACTCTGAAAATCGAGATATGAGCAAAAGTAAAAGAAATGCTTGTATAGGATATTTTTCTGATTTTTACCCTTTTGCCCCTTTGTTTGAACCTAACAACATAAAATTGATAATTCGTCTCAATTGCATTAGCATTGTAATATATCATGCAACCAATATTACAATGATTTATCTTCTTAGAAAATATATAGATTCATGTCAGGATCATATTCTTCTGTGGGTTTTGTACATGTCATCTGAAACAAAATTCCCTATAGGATTCGTCTCTTTCAATAATTTTGCTACCTGATTAAATTTTTTTCTGAGCATGTTAAAATCAAATTTGATGTTCAACATTCTTAACACCACGAATAAATTAGTATGTGTAGTGCAACCATCCTATAAAGGTTGTTGTGCAGCTTTTAATAAGTCAAAGAACTATTGTGATTTATTATAAGGTGTTTCACTTTCGTGTGGAACACTCCCAACAAAATGAGCTTTTTAAGTATTATGAATCATTTCTTATACGTATCAGGGTCATATTCTTCTGTTGGAGCATAACTTATTGAGACACCAACTTGATTATACTGAATTTTATAGTTCTTGCACACCATATGCAGCCCATTACACATAATTTAGTTTGAATCTCTTGCGGTAAGGATTTAACTCGACTTCTTTGGATCACATGTACACTTGATTTTTGTGTTTCACACAAGAACATTGGAACTTATCCTGTGAACGGTGAATGGGTAGCTATAATGTCACTTTTACAAATTCCTCAACAACATTCAAGAACTCATCATTGAGTTCTTTATGTCTTAGATATAATCTGTTATAAATTTAAGATCTCAAATTTCGAATATTCATCTGCAACATGAATGTAGCTTTGTAGATCAATACAACTATTAGGGAAAAATAAAAATTATCTTAATTTCATAGAAAATATTTTTTAGAAAAATTATCAAAATTTCACAGAAAATATATTTGTTCTATTTGAACTGTCATAATGACATGCATATAATAATTTGAAAGCTCTCGGGTCATTTAGGTTGTGTTTGTTTTGATAGTGCTTTTATGAAATTTCACCTCAAAAGTTGTGAAAAATATGTTTAAATGCTGGTGTTTTAGAAGCATTTGTTCTATTTGATAATTTAAGCTTTAAAAGTACTGCAGTTTGCAGCGTGAGCGCACTCACATGGCATGGGGGTGTAGTTAGCGGTGTAGGTGCATCCATTTGGCATGAGAGCGCCGCAAGATAGCGTCGTGAAGGCACTGTAGTAAGCTGCGCAAGCACCCCCACATGGTGCAAGGGCGCTATAATAAGTTCTGTGGGATGCTCATATGGGTGTGGGTACGCCACATATGAAAGCCTGTTCCAAAGAGCGAAAGTGTGACATCAATCATAGTCTTGTGATATTGAAAATTTTGCATTGTGGTTTTAAACCGCGATCCATTGACAAATTTGCATTGTGGTTTTAAGTTGCGATCCACGGAAGCTCGATTTGAACATGATTCAGAAAGTTGGTAGAAAAATGTCTCAAATAATTTGTATGGCAGAGGATTTTAGTTTTGTATTTACGTATGTTATTTTTTTTAAATGTTTTACATTTTATAAATTTATAATCATATATTGTATTATTATTATTATTATATTATTTGGATATTTATTAAATAAATGGTTATATCATCATGAATTTTAATTTTTTTTCCCCTTCATTTCATTCATTATGATATAAATTGTTTAAATCAGATGGTTAATTCCTTGCATTCATTTTGATGGGTATATAGAGATGGCACTTTTAATCCCTTAGAGTAAGTTCCACTATAAAAAAATGGGGGACATTTATATACATATTACATACTTTCAATTTGTATGCATAGCACTAAAATTATTCACATCACCTAAAATATCATTATAATTTATTTTTTATAATTGAAATATATTTTTTCATGCATGAGTAATGTAAATATAAAAAATTAAACTTTTGTTAATATTCAATGATATAAATTATGTGTATGTATATACTTTTAATTTTTTTTTTTAATAAAGTCAATCTCAGAAGGAAAGCTCCTCAGCACCATGCGATACCATTTATCAGAGGCAAGTATTATTGTGGAGTTTGTAGGGCTCCATCTCTAAAATATCAGAGCTTCAGATTTACACCGACATTCCAGAAAAAGTTCTAAATGATTTTCTCGCCATGGTCTACACGTCATTATATTTGGTCCCATCAGTTACACTTGTCAGTCGAACAAGCCATGGACGCTGGACTGCCCACCTGCACACCGCTACTGTGGCACCTAATCACGGATCGCTGAAGGAGATTCTGAAGCTCTGCACTCCCCCATGCCTCATAATTTGATAATTTCAGCATGCAGCGCGAGGAGAATAATATCGTTGGCGCAGAAATGTAGCACCTGATGAAATCCGAACGTCGAAGTCTTAGTGGAGGATACTTCGTTGACGTGGAGGATTGTGGGGCCGTTGTCTATCTTAACTTATCCTGAATCCACCCTAGTCATCCTCGCGCATAAAACTTCGCCATCCTCTTTGCCCAAAGAAGTACAGCATATTAATTTCTCCTCAGCCCCGCCGCATCTGATAGTTCTCCATGGCACTCCAGGCCTCCTCTTTTCTCCCATCCGGCCTAACCGCACAGAAAGAGGTTGATTTTTTTTCCTTCCTTACAATTTTATGTCCAGCTGCTTCTTTTACTTACCTTCATCTTTTAATATAAAAATTATCTGGCTTGGTGCAGGGGAAGGCCAATAGAGGACTCAAGGACTCGGCCTTTTTGGGAGTTCATTTCTCTGAGAACCGCATAAAGTTGAGCCTCGGTTCACCTTTGTTTTCAGGCGGCAAGGTAAGTAGCTGGCTAGGCTAAATGCTCTAGTTTTCACTTTCCTGGGTTTTTGGCTACAGGAAATGTCATAGAAACTGAATTTAGTCTGTTAATACAATTCTATAATTGATAACTGATCTTCCTACCGTGAATGGGGCATTTGACTTGTTGGTTTTCTATATCTGAGCCCTGTCCATCAGTGGTTTGGGGTTTCTTTCTTTCTTTATTTTTTTATTTTTTTTATGTTTTTATTTTTAAATATTTTTATGGTTCAACTAGTGCTTTTGTGATGTCTTTGCCATCCGGGAAAAAAGAAGGTTTGCTGAATTAAGAAGTTGGGCGGATCCATGTTAGCATAAATTTTTCTGTGCGAGTTGTGTCACTTGATTCAAGCTTGCCCTTTCTGCAAGTTGCACTTACATATCTATCACACAATTCTTATTTATTTATACTTCTAACACCCAAACATTCATATTAACATGATATTTAACATCACATAAAAAATATCCCCATTACTATCTTTTTAAAAGTTAGATACACTTATTCATGCGTTGATTTATGACGCCAAGATATCATCAGTATAAATATCAAACTTTGGGTGTTAGATACGGTAATACATAAGAATTGTGTGGTATGTATATAAATTTCCCTAAATATTATTTCTTTTAGCAACTGCATTGAATCACCCTGCTGCACTGCTACATCAAATATCAAGATGCACTCCAGCTTAGTTTTGACCTTCAAATGTTGTTTTTCACAAATTCAGCCAATTTGGCAAGCTTGCTGTGTGTAGAATGTAATGTGGGCACAACAACTTCGGATCGTAGTCTTGGCACATGTGTGAGCCAAACTTTGTTGGGAGAAGCCATGTTTGATGGATTTTCGTTGTTCCAGCTTTTTCATATTTCAATAATTTTATTTAGAATTTCGTATTAGTCATTTGATTTCGAATATATGCAAAAAAATTCCAATTGCCACAACTTAAGTATGACTGAGTGCCAAATTGAGCCTTAGGGTTGCTGCGGCATACAGAATTATTTGAGTTGAATTCATTTACTTTCCTATAGTTTGAGAAAAACGTGGAAAAGATAGTCCATATAAGAAATCAAGATTGTTATGTTTGTGGATCATCAAACTTACACCTTAAATTCAGCACACTAGTTGCCAGTTTATACTTCCCGGACATCCAAATCGGCATTCTTTGACCATACAGCATCCAAACGCACCTACCATTATCAAAGCCCAGACGACAGCGACAGCCTCCCCAGCCATCAGCAAGTCCTCGCCAGAAGCCAAGAAGACTCTGAGAAAGGGAAACGTAGTGATCACAGGAGCCTCATCCGGCCTAGGCCTAGCCACTGCCAAGGCACTGGCGGAGACCGGCAAGTGGAATGTCGTGATGGCCTGCCGCGACTTCCTTAAAGCCGAGAAGGCTGCAAAATCAGCTGGTATGGCCAAGGAGAACTACAGCATCATGCACCTCGACCTTGCCTCCCTCGACAGTGTACGCCAGTTTGTGAGGAATTTCCAGCTGTCAGGAATGCCGCTCGATGTTTTGGTTTGCAATGCTGCTGTCTACTTCCCCACAGCTGGTGAACCCACCTACACAGCCGACGGTTTTGAGATGAGTGTTGGGGTCAACCATATCGGCCATTTCTTACTTGCTCGAGAGCTGCTCGAGGATATGAAGCAGTCTGATTATCCTTCTCGGCGCCTTATTATTGTTGGCTCCATCACAGGTATGTTTTGCTGATTATAATTTTTTTTTTTATGGAAGTTCGTTAAGCTTCAAAGTTGAGTCCTTGACCTAATCAATCTTTAATTGCTCAAAATAGTTAATTCTATTTATAGCAAGTGTGCTAACAAATGATGTTAAAAAAATAGTTTATTTGCTATTNATGGAAGTTCTTTAAGCTTCAAAGTTGACTCCTTGACCTAATCAATCCTTAATTACTCAAAATAGTTAATTCTATTTATAGCAAGTGTGCTAACAAATGATGTTAAAAAAATAGTTTATTTGCTATTAATGATTCATGTGGGATAAAAGTTTGTTGTTGTTGTTGTACCATTAATGATTAATTAGCATAATTAATTTACTGAGCCAATTGAAGTGAATAATTACGCTTTCATTCTCCTAAAGTATAGTTAACAAAGAAATTGTGTTCATCATCTTATCATGATCCTTAATTAGTGTATCCCAACAATTTGAGATCAGTTTATAAATCCTCATTTTTCATCATTTTAATGAATAATTAACATAGTATTTCAAAATTAGAAATGCTAGATGGCACTTGCAATTGAGCTAATCCAATTCCATTTTGGAGTACTTTGGATTTGTTAAGTAATTCAAGGTGGTGGATCAAAGTTGGGCTCAATTACAAATGATGACTGGGAGAGCTATTCACAATGCTGTGCAGGGAACACAAACACATTGGCCGGCAACATACCACCAAAGGCGAATCTCGGAGATCTCCGTGGACTTGCAGGCGGGCTGAATGAGACGACCGGGTCGCCAATGATTGACGGTGGCAAGTTCGACGGCGCAAAGGCTTACAAGGACAGCAAGGTTTGTAACATGCTGACGATGCAGGAATTTCACCGGCGATACCATGAGGACACAGGCATAAGCTTCACTTCCCTCTACCCTGGCTGCATCGCCACAACCGGTCTATTTAGAGAACACATCGGTCTCTTCCGTACCCTCTTCCCTCCTTTCCAGAAATATATCACCAAAGGCTTTGTCTCTGAAGAGGAAGCAGGCAATAGGCTCGCACAGGTACAATCTAGCTTCATTTAGGGGCCGTTTGGGCTGTTTGGTACCTGATTTATTAAATTCTGTCAACACAAAGAAATTGGATTTCCTAAATTCAAGATTTAAAAGATGTTATTTTTTCTTTCTGTCAGATACGATTTAAATTAAATTCAACTTAAATATATTATCTGCCCCTTGATCGATTTATCTTGTATTGGTGTGTTATGANTAGAGGGCCATTGAAAATTTTTTGTCGTCATCTCTTCTATTAACGAATAAGCCTCATCAAAAGGTTTTGACATTAAAGAACCACCGGCCACAACATCTATAATCGATCTAAGTGATCCCACTAATCCACTATAAAAAGTTTGAATTATCAACCAATTTAGTAACGAATGATGAGGGCATTTCCTAAGAAGATCTTTAAATCTCTCCCAAGCTTCGTATATTGACTTTCCATCAATCTGAGAACGATGTTATGTCATTTCTAAGTTTAGCAGTTTTGGGTGGAGGGAAATATTTGGATATAAATTTCTGTGAAAGTGATGTTATGTCATTTCTAAGTTTAGCAGTTTTGGATGGAGGGAAATATTTGGAAAAACGATGTTATGTCATTTCTTAGTTTAGCAGTTTTGGAAAGGGAAATATTTGGATAGAAATTTGTTCTCCCCAAATTCTAATAGATCCAGCTGCTAACGAATTTAACCACATCTTAGCCTTATCCCTAAGTGAAAAAATGAAAGTTCTCCCGAAGTTCTAATAGATCCTGGTGCTAACAAATTTAACCACATCTTAGCCTTTGATGTTATGTTATTTCTAAGTTTAGCAGTTTTGGATGGAGGGAAATATTTGGATAGAAATTTCTGTGAAAGGTCATTTTTAGTTTAGCAGTTTTGGATGGAGGGAAATATTTGGATAGAAATTTCTGTGACAGTTCTCCCCTCTAGCAGTTTTGGATGGAGGGAAATATTTGGATAGAAATTTCTGTAACAGTTCTCCCCAAGTTTGATGTTATGTCATTTCTAAGTTCAGCAGTTTTGGATGGAGGGAAATATTTGGATAGAAATTTCTGTGAAAGTTCTCCCCAAGTTCTAATAGATCCTAGTGCTAATGAATTTTACCACATCTTAGCCTTATCTCTCAGTGGAAAAGGAAAAAGTATAAGTTTAACAGCATCATTTGAAACTCTGTCATATTTAAAAGTAGCACACAGTACTAAAAAACTAGCGAGGTGTAAATTAGGATCTTCATTTGGTGTACCTCTGAATTGATTTTTTTATACCATTTAGGTAATAGCAGGTTTAAGCTCAAATGAATTAGCAGCTACATCAGGATTTTGGATAGATAAGTGATTGATAATAGCAAGTTTAAGCTCAAATGAATTAGCAGCTACATCAGGATTTTGGATAGATAAGTGAATTTCATCTGCTGCAAGATTTGCATAATCTCTTAGGGGTCTAGGTTGGTGTTCATTCTTTATTCCTGGATTGTTCAGGCACAAATGAATTAGCAGCTACATCAGGATTTTGGATAGATAAGTGAATTTCATCTGCTGTAGGATAAATGAATTAGCAGCTACATCAGGATTTTGGATAGATAAGTGAATTTCATCTGCTGTAGAATTAGGTTTAAGCTCAAATGAATTAGTAGCTACATCAGGATTTTGGATAGATAAGTGAATCTCATCTGCTGTAGGATTTGCATAATCTCTTAAGCTCAAATGAATTAGCAGCTACATCAGGGTTTTGGGTAGATAAGTGAATTTCATCTGCTGTAGGATTTGCATAATCTCGTAGAGGTCTATTGGTGTTCATTTTCTATTCCTTGATTGTTCATAATGTTTTCCATTGTATCACAATTTCTAGGGTTCTATTCCTTGATTGTTCATGTTGTTTTCCATTGAATCAGAATTTCTAGGTTCTCTTCTCATTTACTACTGTAGGATTTGCATAATCTCATAGGGGTCTAGGTTGGTGTTCATTATCTATTCCTTGATGTACCGTAGGATTTGCATAGTCTCTTAAGGGTCTTGGTTGGTGTTCATTTTCTATTCCTTAATTGTTCATAATGTTTTCCATTGTATCACAATTTCTAGTTCAAGCTCAAATGAATTAGCAGCTACATCAGGATTTTGGATAGATAAGTGAATTTCATGATAATAGCAAGTTTAAGCTCAAATGAATTAGCAGCTACATCAGGATTTTGGATAGATAAGTGAATTTCATCTGCTGCAAGATTTGCATAATCTCTTAGGGGTCTAGGTTGGTGTTCATTCTTTATTCCTGGATTGTTCAGGCACAAATGAATTAGCAGCTACATCAGGATTTTGGATAGATAAGTGAATTTCATCTGCTGTAGGATAAATGAATTAGCAGCTACATCAGGATTTTGGATAGATAAGTGAATTTCATCTGCTGTAGAATTAGGTTTAAGCTCAAATGAATTAGTAGCTACATCAGGATTTTGGATAGATAAGTGAATCTCATCTGCTGTAGGATTTGCATAATCTCGAAGCTGGTGTTCATTTTATGTTCCTTGATTGTTCATGTTATTTTCCATTGTATCACAATTTCTAGGTTCTCTTCTCAATCTTCTAATTTTCTAACAGTGTGTTCTAATTCCGAATCATAGGGTATAAGATTTTCAAGACAAAATTTACGCATACAATTTGAAATTGGTACACAGTAAAACAGTTAACTAAATATGAAAATAATTTGCAATTTAAATAAAAGTTTTCTAATAATCCTTATTTGTACGTTACTTTAATTGTAATTTTCGTTTACTCCCTGACAACGACGCCAAAAACTTGACAGTGACTTTATATATGCTTAAAAATATCAGTAATTAATATTGCTGCTAAAAGATTTAATTACTCAGCAATTGTACCAAAACTTAATAACAGTTAAAGATTTGATAAAGATGGATGTATAAAATATTCAATAATTGTAAAGTCACTCTTATGAACGCAAGTATACGTATCGCTCAAGTAATATAGGGCTCTAATGGAGTCCTAGATATCAATCCCACANTTTACTCTGGTTACATAAGAAGTAGCACAAATTAATTTACACATAACATCAATGTTTTGGTTGTATGTTGACAGCGACTTTATATATGCTTAAAAATATAAGTATTTAATACTGCTGCTAAAAGATTTAATTCCTAGTGACTTTATATATGCTTAAAAATACAAGTATTTAATACTGCTGCTAGAAGATTTAATTCCTCAGCAATTGCACTAACAACTTAATAACAGTTATAGATTCGATAAAGATGTATGTATAAAATATACAATAATTGTAAAGTCACACTTATTAACGCAAGTATACGCATCGCTCAAATAATATAGGGATCTAATGGAGTCCTAGATATTGATCCCACAGGGAGTAATATTAGAACTACGAACTAAGATTTTAGAAAAGCAATACTTAATCGCAATAATGAAATTCAAATTTCTTATTTGTCACTAATAAGCAGTTGAAATAAATATGTAATTTTAATAACTCTTAAATAACTAATTATACTAATAAGGTTTTTAATGTGTTATTCAATAATACACTGAAAACATCATTCTCTTTGTCAAGAAATTATAGTGAATTGATAAAGTGAATCAGTTCAATTTATATCCTTCTCCTCGTCAAGAAATTATAATGAATGGATAAAGTGAATCAGTTCAAATTATATTGTGTCAAATAGGATCATACCTATTCTTTACCCTTTGGTCCAGGCATAAAGAATATTGACTAATCCTACGCTTGTTTACTGAATCTANCATATGAGAATTGTGTTGATTGTATGTAAATTTGTTTAAAATTTATGATAAAATAATATTTTTTAAGTTATGATCATAAAATATGGTTCACATTCATATTTATTTTGAAAATTGGAACGCACTAAATCTAAAGTGTCAATGATGTGTAACTTATCTTAGTTTTACTTTGCTTTTATATGTGATCAATAAACTTAGGGTGTGTTTGGGACATCATATGAGCCTTGTTATAGTCGTGCATCACGTCACTCTTGTGCTTGTATCGACATCGTGACATTGTTTTGTAAAAGCTACCACATCAAATAGGTATTTCGCAAACTCATTTGTATACATGTGGTCCATGATTTTGATGTCTTCTTACTCGACTCTTTCAACATTATCTTCCCAATATTTTTGAACTCTAGTGAAGCTGCTTTGATTGTTCTTCTCTCATTTGGGTGTCTTTCTCTTTTAAAGATATCAAAAAATAAACTTTGATTTTCCTATTTTTCTTCTCTCTTTTGTTTGTGTTCAAACCCCTTTGCTATAATGCTTAGAGCTCAGCTCCTCCACTTCTCCTCTTATGTTATATGATTTTATGGGGCTTATCTTGAGTACCTTATGTTCTTTCATTTTATGTTGTGAAGCTTCTGTTCTATAAGTTTATGTTGAGTAATTTGTGTTCTTTGGGTTGCCGAGCACCATGCGCTCTTAGGGTCTAGCATGAGAAGCTTCTATTATTTGTGTTTATGCTAAGTAACTTATGTGATTTGGGTTTATGCTAAGAAGTTGGTGTTCTTTGGGTTGTTGAAGACCATATGTTCATTAGGTTTATGTTGCGAAGGTTATGTTCCCTATGTTTATGGCATGAACCTTTTGTTCTTCAGGTTTATATGATGATTAACTTTTATGTTATGGAGATAAAATATTACAAATTGAAAAATGTCTCTGGTTACTAAAGAATTTTATTTGGAGAGTGAAGCAACAAAAAAAAATTACTTTTTGTTTAGAATATGTGAATATGGATTTCNACAAATAAGAATTTTATTTGGAGAGTGAAGCAACAAAAAAAAATTACTTTTTGTTTAGAATATGTGAATATGGATTTCCTTGTTGGAATTCCATGAACATTAAGGAAATGTGATTCTATTTTTATTATGATTATTCTCATTGGACTATCAATTTATGCGCATCATCTAATATCAAAATTTCATATAGATAAAACTTGCAAAATTGAATAGTACTCTCTAGGATCCAAATGAAGATTTATGTTTAAGAAAGATCTATATGCATGCATGATTTCTATGTATACATACATCAAGTTACTAAACTCTAGCATTTCATGAGAAGCAGCTAAAAAATTACAATCGCACAAAATAGTTACTCTGGTTACATAAGAAGTAGCACAAATTAATTTGCACCTAACATCAGTGTTTTGGTTGTATGTCAATACGACTTTAAGTATTTTTGATGGTGTACACTTGCAATTCATTGAAGATTGTCACCAAGGATGAGTTAACCACCATGATTCACACATTTGGTTTTATGCTTAAAGATTTGTAGTTAACTCAAAGTATGACACTAAACTTAATAATATAGAGATAAATCACACATATGTTTCGTAAGAGGCTTATGAATGCAAGGTTTGTTAGTCAATAATAGACTGATACTTTGTTTCAACTAAGAGAATAAATTATAAATGCCTTAGTTCATGAATAAAACATTTATGGCTAGTTATATTTGTTGTATACCTTAGACATTTTGTTTTAGTGAGAAAGTATTTCTTCTTTTTCTTTATGTAATTTAATGGTTATTGAAATGTGTAATTTTTTGGAATTTAACACAGTATTATATACTATGTAATATTGTTTGGTTTCAAATTGCTTTTTTTTTTTGTGTGTAGGTCTATGATGAGCCATATGACCTAGGAATATTACTGGATAGTCTTTATGCCGCGTGGCTTTCTGANAGGCTTACGGTTTAGGTCATTGGGGACGATAATGGAGAGTCGTTCGATCGCTCGTTTATTTCATCAATGGAGGCGATAGAGCTGGACGAATCTTTGGTTCGAAAAGGCGGGCTGACAAGGCGACTACATGGCTAGCGGAGTGAAATGGCAGAGCGCCGCCTGGAGACTTCGGAGCGGACGAGGTTAAGGTTGGGCCGCGTGGATAAGTAGATAAATGGGGGAATGTTTTATTTATTTTAATGCCTGATCTTTAAAAAATCATAAATTTACATAGATAATGTGGATCAAAAATAAAAATCATAACTTTACATAGGTTTGCTCAGTGAACAAAGGAGAATAATGTAGATCAAAAATAAAAATTATTTGTTAAGTGTATGATTTTTAATTNGTAACTTTACATAGATAATGTGGATCAAAAATTAAAATCATAACTTTACATAACATTGCTCAGTGAACAAAGGAGAATAATGTAGATCAAAAATAAAAATTATTTGTTAAGTGTATGATTTTTAATTTATTAAATACTCTCTGAGGTATTTTAATTCATTATGATTAAATATTAATCACCATTGCTTGAAATTTTTAGGGTTGATTTCTCATGATGGAGGACACCTCTTCTGATTTTTCCAAATTTTTCCAAATGGCTATTTTGCTTATTTAATCATAAAAATTAAAAATTTATCCTTTTGAATTCACGCCTCTTAGATCCAAACATTGAGAGAGAGAAAGCTAGGGCATNTATTGCTTGAAATTTTTAGGGTTGATTTCCCATGATGGAGGACACCTCCTCTGATTTTTCCAAATGGCTATTTTGACTAAAATTAAAAATTTATCCTTTTGAATTCACGCCTCTTAGATCCAAACATTGAGAGAGAGAAAGCTAGGGCATCGTGCCTATCCGGTTTTTCCAGGGAGAGGAGCTCGGGGAGGGTCGTCGGATACATGAGAGAAAGGAAGTTCGTGAGGTGGGACTGAGCCAAAAAGTCCGGCGCGGGGACTGAGGCCAGCATGGGATCGAGCAGGAAAGAAGGGATATCAGAACCCTTGCCTGAGGGAGGCAATTTTCTCAGTTTGGACTTTTGTTTATAATTTTTTATATTTATTAATAAAAGTAACGCTTAAATTCGTATAAAAAAATGACATATGCTTCTAAAAAAGCATTCAAATTTGAACCTTCACTACGTAATTTACTATATTGAGATCTCAAACCTTTTAATCTTAATGAAATCCAAAATAAATGTAGCAATAACGACACATGTGATTGGGTGCTCGTATGTGCGGTGTCCATCCAGCTGCCGACACAGTTGGGAGCACTGCTGCATGCAAGAGGAGAAATTTCTTCGATCGCTATTAAGCACCCACATGCATGGCCTTGTGCACATGGCTGTGACCCTGTATGTTTGCAGTCTTGCAATTGTCGCTGAGGATGTACGGTCACGCGTGCTTACACATGGGCTTGGGCATGCAGACACCCATATGCTCATACACCTGCAACCTACTATGATGGTGGTGGCCCAGCCTACCCCTGGCTCAAAAATGTTTATTTACCCATTTTTGAACCTTCCGTAATTAATTTGGGCACTTTTAAAAACTAATGGAGCTATTATAAATAATTTTTAATAACATTAATTTTATTAATTCTCTCTATATCTTAGTTCCCTGCCCCAAACAGAGAAAAAGGCCTTGTTTGAGAACGCACGTGTCTGTCATCCCTTCTAATGCGCTCAACGCCATGGCTAGAGAACACAACATTTGGCGACTTCATATTTTTGAAATGTGTCTCGAAGATGAAGTAATCGAATGCGAAAATTTTATTGTTATGAGCTGCTCATGCCTCATCATGTTCCTCAATGAAACTTTTGAAGGGGTGTCGCCAAGTAGGGTAGCCCCTTCAAACAAAGTCTAATAATGTCTCTCAACATATGTGAAGAATCATGAGTTATATACTTTTAGGTGAAAAAGATTTTGGCATCCGAAATAGAGGTAAATGACATTATTTGAAAATCTATCGAATTTACATAAATCCTGATGNTCTCAATTGCACCCAAAATACCTAAATTTGTTCAAAAATCATCTCAAACCATGTGAAACTACTCAAATTGCCCAAAACCACCCAAAGTTGCCAAAATTACCAAAATACCCCAAATTTGCCAAATTACAAAAATATCCTTAATGGCCCAAACTTTCCCAAATCCTCCAAAATCATCTCAAATGTCCCCAAAACCAATTTGGACCCTTCAATTAAACCCAATTTCATCAATTCGACCATTTTGGCCAAAACCCCCAAATTGCCTTTAAAGGCCCAATTTCTCCAAATTCACCCAAATTGTCCATCAATTTGACCTCAATCTTCCTCAATTTCAATTATAAACTCAAATTCATCATGCCTATGATCATTTAAAACCAAATCCATGCTTAATTTTCCTATGTTTTGAGCTCAATTTTGATCCAAACCAAAACCCCCAATTTTGACCATATGAACCAATCTTACCCAATTGAACCCCATAGCCCACTCAATTGCCTCAATTTGGATCCCAAACTTTTCCTAACATTCCTAAAAATCAAATTAAGCCCTCAATTAGCCTTCCTCAAGCCTCAATTTCACTCAATTTCAACCCAAATTCTAAAACCCCAAATTTGCTCTAATTTAACTACATGCCCAAATTCCACCAAATTGAATGCCTAAACCCCAAAATTGACACCAAATTGATGTTGAGAACTCTTCATGATATCTTCATAGATCATTTTCAACCATCAATTTGGACTTAACCTAACCCTAGCCCAACCTANCAATTTAACTACATGCCCAAATTCCACCAAATTGAATGCCCAAACCCCAAAATTGACACCAAATTGATGTTGATAACTCTTCATGATATCTTCATAGATCATTTTCAACCATCAATTTGGACTTAACCTAACCCTAGCCCAACCTAAGCCCAAGTCTAGCCCAATATACCCAAATTCATCAAATGTCCAAATTCCTTCAAATTGACCCACCGAATCAATTCAAAATCACCCTAATTCTTTTCTAAACTCCTCGTGACAATTATCTACACCAAATTGATCAATCAGTTGTGCTCAATATCATGGCTAGCCTAACCCAAACCCAACTTCAAGCCAATTTGACCCAAATTAAATCCCTTCACCAAAATTAACCTAGCCATGTCCAAATGACCAAATTAATGACACCAAAACCACCAAGTACACCCTAGTGACCAGCCTAGACCCACTTAAACCAGCCAAGGTGGGCTATGGACCAATGGTTCCCTAAATTAAGGGATTTCATCTCATTTTTAGGTATAAGCCAAAATATATCCACCATCATGACAAACCATTAAGGGTTAATCATAATTAGTCGTCTTCCTGGCTCAACTAACTCCTTTGGCCACCACCCCTGGCCCTGTCGGCCGACCTAGTGGCCAGAAAACACCAAAATTGAGAGCCCCAAGCTTTAACTCAAACCTAATTTCACCCATCCAATGTGTCCAACTCTGATTGGTATTTAGCATTTTGAAGCCCTCCACATAAGCACTTAANTCGGCCTAGTGGCCAGAAAACACCAAAATTGAGAGCCCCCAAGCTTTAACTCAAACCTAATTTCACCCATCCAATGTGCCCAACTCTGATTGGTATTTAGCATTTTGAAGCCCTCCACATAAGCACTTAATTGAACCCAAATTGAAGCCCTGAGCTTCACCCTAACCCCCTCTATTTAAACCACCTTCTTCATGGCCAAAGGAGAGCAAACCAAAATGCCAAGGGAAACACTATCAAAATCTCACCAAAGACTCTCCAAGAATTCCTAAGCTCAAGTCGAACATCGTCCCCCTCTGGTTCCCTCTGTGAGAGTTCCATTTTGAGCTCAAAATCAGACCGAAACCAAAACNCCCCCTCTATTTAAACCACCTTCCCCATGGCCAAAGGAGAGCTAACTAAAATGCCAAGAGAAACACTGTCAAAATCTCACCAAAGACTCTCCAAGCATTCCTAAGCTCAAGCCGAACATCGTCCCCCTCTGGTTCCCTCTGTGAGAGTTCCATTTTGAGCTCAAAATCAGACCGAAACCAAAACATTTTTCTCCACAACTCCACAGTGAACCAAAATTCAATTAAATGTGAACACACCATCTCCACAGTGAGAGATGTTGATTGCACACAAAAGCCCCCTCTCAAACAGCCTCTAACCTAGCTCTAGACCAACACCTGAAATCGAGTTTGACTAAAATCATATCTAGACAATTCACCTGGCTTGAGACTTTATCTGGAGGTTTGTTGGACCCAATCGAAGCTACCACAACCATCTGATTAAGGCCT
>JXCR01066654.1:40531-74727 GCA_002079205.1 Phalaenopsis hybrid cultivar
ATAGAGGAAAGAAAAAACAAAAGTGATCCCGAAGGTAAACAAAACAGCATAATCTTAATAGCCACTAGTTCTGCCTATATGAGGTTACAATATGTAATTTATGTTTACATTTCGAAGACCTAAACTTTCATCTTAATATTAATAACAATCAAATCAGTACAATTATAATTTACTTTTAAAAGGTGAAAAGGGGGTGTAAATATAAAATTTAAAATTTATATGCAAGATATATAAATAGAAAAATTTACATAGAAGCCACATAATTGTTTTGTGTTTGTATATCTATCACCTAAACTTAGATATTTATGTTTATGCCATTTTGCCTATACTAGAAAATGTTTATCTCTCTTTTTAAAAGTTAGTTGTAGTAGTATTTTCTTATATGATGAGAAGGTGTTGAATGTTATGAATGTAAAAATCAAAGTTTAGGTGTTAGATATGTAAATTCATAAGAATTGTGTGGCATGTTTGTTAATGGCCATGTAAATACAGAGGAAATGTGTGATATATATTTAAATAATTCTAAAAAGTGATTGGAATTCTCTTAGCTTCAATTCGTGCAGAGCATGAGCCCGGGGGAACCTTCCTTATTGAAGCGGCAGTTGGGCGGAGGAGAAGGAGGAAGAAACTGAGGAGAAGCAATTTCATCTCTTCAACTCTATACGTGCCTCGTTTAATAGAGACTCAATTGATTCTCATGTTGGCCCAACCTGCCTTCTTATTACCTCTTCACAAAATAGCAACTATTGTCTATTAATTTAATGTGTTCCGCACTCAAGAATGCTTCGGAAATCCCACAAGTTATGCAATAGAACAACTTTGCATTCTACTGAACTTATAGCTAATGTCATGACATTGGTGTAACTGTATCATGTATCTAAAAAGAATTCTTCAATATATATATATATATATATATAGATGGAGAGAGAGAGAGAGAGGTAGTAGTGTTTGTCCACCACATAAATAAAGGACAATAGAGGCCACTTTGTCATGCTAGACTACGCTTCATGTTGCCCTATAAACTCTATACAAACTCACCTCCAACTTTGATGAAAATATTTCACCAATCGAGAATAAAACCGAAGCTCATTAGGCTCATCAAAGTTTCCTTTTGGCGCTAATGAGGAAGGTTTTATTTTTTTATTTATTCTAAAGGAAGTATGAGACCCACTCCTAGCTTTTATTAGATGAAAACAAGTGTTACAGAACAACACAAAAGACGAAAATACAACACCACTCCAGTTCAACACAAATGCAAACAAATAGTAGGAGAGGAAAGAAAATCAATACAAATGCAAATGCTAGAGAACACAANACTGCAACCTACTATGATGGTGGTGGCCCAGCCTTACCCTGGCTCAAAAATGTTTATTTACCCATTTTTGAACCTTCCGTAATTAATTTTGGCACTTTTAAAAACTAATGGAGCTATTATAAATAATTTTTAATAACATTAATTTATTAATTCTCTCTCTATCATAGTTCACTGCCCCAGAGAGAATAAGGCATTGTTTGAGAACGCTTGTCATCCCTTTCATCCCATCTAATGCGCTCAACGCCGTTGCTAGACAACACAGCATTTGTCGACTTCATATTTTCGAAATGTGTCTCGAAGTTGAAGTAATCGAACGTGAAAATTTTACCGTTATGAGCTGCTCAAGCCTCATCCGGTTCCTCAACCAAACTTTTGAAGGGGTGTCGCCGAGTACGGAAGCCCCTTCAAACGGAGCCTAACAATGTCTCTCAACTTATGTGAAAAATCGTGAGTTATATACTTTTAGGTGAATAAGATCTTGACATCTGAAATACAAGTAAATGACATTATTTGAAAATCTATCGATTTAACATAAATCTTGATGTGATTATCAAATTAAAATTAAAAAAAAAATTAGGATCATCGGATCACCAATTCTATCAAAGTTATTATATGGCTAAACATTTAAACGGGATAAGTCTACGACACCTAGAAAAGTCCAATCCAAATTTAAATGAACCAATGCACTTGAAGTGCATATTTAAAAGCATTAAAGTATTAATTGAAGTGCTAAAACTATCTCCAAAACTTGCATGATGATAATTAAATAAAGGCTCCTTTCTAAAAGAAATTTAACTTGCCTAAGATCATTTAATTCCAACATCAATAGAGCATTTAAATAATTAAACGAAATGACACAAACATCTAATAAATTTATCAGAATGCCCCTAAAAAAACTTATAGATATGATCTTATGTTAAACATAAGGGCGAGAAAACTAAGAACTAAGCCTATACATTTGGAGAAATCTTTTAAGTCAATGACCACAAGAAATTACTCTCGACCACAAATTGTGATTAACTGCTTTATCCCGCTTACTACTATCAAGCTGTTATTGCCTGGTCATTGCAACATAATCCACATATATTTGTATCCATTTTTGCTACAGAAACAGAAGAACAAATAAGAATACATATTTCTATAACCTCATTTTTATCCAAAATATAATGCTTAACAATTCGATCAAAAGGAGATTCATATACATTGAATTTACTTTAAGATAAAGTTTTTTTTTTACTATTTATTCATGTATTTTATTTATCATTAAATGAACTTAATAAATTTTAGACGAATCACTCAACTTGGCCCCATGTAATCTTTCCTATTTTCTCTTAAAGGAACTGTAAAATCATTTCATGGTTGTATGTCACGGACAAATAGTCCCACATTGGCTAGGTGTAGGGCCGAAAAGCAGTATTTAAGTCCTGGGCTGCCCACCACCCATAAGGGCTCTTTTGGGAGGTGACAAGTGGTATCAGAGCAGATTACTGCCTGTCAGGTGTGTGGAGTCTCCATGGTCCAGTGGGACCCTCGGTGGAGCCGATCCGTGACGAGGGCGTCACGTGATTGGGTGGAGGAGAATGTCACGGACAAATAGTCCCACATTGGCTAGGTGTAGGGCCGAAAAACAGTATTTAAGTCCTGGGCTGCCCATCACCCATAAGGGCTCTTTTGGGAGGTGACATGTAGCTCAAAATTAAGTTTTTAGGCATTTGATTTTCAACATATACTAAAATCCATAATTCTTGTAAAATTGACATTCACATTTACTGTTAAATATTACTTTTCGAAAATTCTCTCTTTTTTTTTTTCATTTTGTAAGAAATATAAATTTAAAACATTTATTTGATGAGCTTATTCCACAATAATATTTTGTACATTTAACTTGAAGGAAAATTTACCTATCTATAACTCAAGTTCTGTTTATTTACAAATCAAACACCTAAATCTTTAATGTTTGCATTGTTGCGAATATGGAAATCAGACCACTGCTCAAATTGATATTTGCTCTTGTTTGGCAGGAAATTGGATTTAATACTCGAAATTAATTGTTCTTAATTCCTTCTATGATTTGCTGCAGATGAGAAAATGAAATAATTAATGAATTTCATTAATTATTTAATTGATTCCTCAATGGGCCTAATGGCATGAAGAGATTAATAAATAGATATGCTAGCTTCCCATGTAATCTCTATCAGGATTTGGTTTTCCGGACATCTCTCTTCAGCATTGGTAACTTTCCAGGTTCTTCTTTTGGCGTGCTTCGGTTTGAAGCTCTCAGGTAGAGAGAGAGAAGGAGAAGAGAGAGAAGAGAGAGAGAGAGAATGAGAAGAGAGAGAAGAGTTAGAGATAGATTGTTCTTTCTTGTAATCGTCGAGGTGATCGACGGGTGTAATTCCTCAAGCTAATAAAATGTTCTGCAGCTCCGTGGAAGTAGGCAATTTGTTTAACCACGTAAAGCTGTGCACTTCCGTTGTTGTTTTCTGTTTTACAATTTTTCTCGATCATATTTATCGCTTTATTGCCGTTATTTTTCACAACATGCATACATATCATCAAACACCATAAAAATGTATATTTCATTCTTCTTTTATGGGGTAAGGTGAGGGCTTGAATCTCACATTTTCTACTTCTTTTTATTTTTAATTTATATCAAGCCGATATGCTACCCATTTAAGCACATTATATTTCAATTTTTAAAAGTAAAAATTTTACTATTTTTATATGATATGAAAGACTTTGGTGGTGTAATTATAAAAAGCATGATTTAGGTATTAGATGTTTAAATACATAGGAATTGGGAGGTATGTTTTTTAGTGCCCCTAAATTTAATTATAAGCCCCAATTATCAAATATCAAAACTTTAGTATTCATTACGACGAAAAATTATTGCATACGGACACCACATGCATTTCTGCATGCGGTGTCCGATCCTGACCGTAGATCACGGTGATCTACGGTCAGGATATATTTCAGTTTTAAAAAAAAAAAATTTAGGTGGTGCCAACCGAAATACATCCTGACCGTAGATCACTTGATTTTCGGGTCCATTTTCCATTAGGATGCTATGGCCAATGACACACCGGAGCATTTATTTTTGATCTACTTCCATTTTATATGAAAAAAATACAGTTGTAGTTGTAGGACCACACCATAGGAAAACAAAAAAAACCAAATCTCTTAACTTTGATTAATTATGCAATTATTACTAACAACCTTATTTATTGATTGATTTGAATGCATTTTCTTTTAAAAAGGGACGGATAGATGCACCGCGTCCACATCCGATCAGTCGAATGATAGTTAGGATTTGTTTTCGATCAATTTTATTTTAATTTTTCTTTTGTTTCTAAACATTTATTTGTTTAATATATTTTTTTATGTGTTTTAATTTTTTTTCTAAAAATAAATTATTATATTTTTAAGAATACTTTTTATGGTTTGTTTGGATTCATTTATTTTTTAATTTTCTAAAAAATATATTTATTTTGTGTTTTTTTATATATAATAGATATTTTATATTTGAAAAAATATTAGCATGTTTTTTAAATACTAAAAACAACATTGTTTTTTTAATTTTTTATGTTTATAACTTGTTTTTAATTTTTTTTATTATTTCTAAAAACAAATAAAAATAATCAAATCAAATTTTGAAAGTTTAAAGTGCTTTTAAAAACAATTATACCTATTTTATTTCGAATCAAAACATAAATAAAAAATTAAATGAAAACAAAAAACAAAATTTATCCTAAATAAGCTTTTATATAATTTAAATATTTTGAAAGCTAACTATATCATATAAAACTTATCAAATTTGTTTTGTTTCAAATCAAAACATAAATTAAAAAAAAATAACAGAGGAAAGAAAAAATAAAAGTGATCCCGAAGGTAAACGAAACAGCATAATCTTAATAGCCACTAGTTCTGCCTATATGAGGTTACAATATATAATTTATGTTTACATTTATAATACCTAAACTTTCATCTTAATATTAAAAACAATCAAATCAGTACAATTATAATTTACTTTTAAAAGGTGAAAAGGGGGTGTAAATATAAAATTTAAAATTTACATGCAAGATATATAAATAGAAAAATTTACATAGAAGCCACAGAATTGTTTTGTATTTGTATATCTATCAGCTAAACTTAGATATTTATATTTATGCCATTTTGCCTATACTTGAAACTGTTTCTCTCTTTTTAAAAGTTAGTTGTAGTAGTATTTTTTTATATGATGAGGAGTTGAATGCTATGAATGTAAAAACCAAAGTTTAGGTGTTAGATATGTAAATAGGGGTGTAAACGAGCCGAACACGAACGAGCTCAGACTTAGCTCGTGCTCGGCTCGTTTATATTTCGAGCTCAAAAAGTGTGTTCGTGTTTGGCTCGTTTGCTTAACGAGCCGAACACGAACAAAGGAACGTTTTGACAACCCTAATCACGTAGCCATATCATTTGAATCTAGTTTAACAATTTTTATTCTATTTTCTTAATTAATGCTTTTAATTGATTATAAATTTTTGTAGCCTTGTAGTCAATAATTTTTTTTAAAAAATACAACTAATCAAAGATTTGTTCGTGTTTATATATATAAATAATTGATTGGTAATATTTCGAGCCAAAACAAGCCGAACACGAACGGACAAATATTTGTTCGTGTTGTTTGTGTTCGGCTCGTTAACTTAGCGAATGAGCCGAACACAAGCTTCTTAACGAGCTGAACACGAGCTGTTCGCGAACAACGAGCCATTTTGACAGCCCTATATGTAAATTCATAAGAATTGTGTGGAATGTTTGTTAATGGCCATGTAAATACACAGGAAATGTGTGATATATCTATTTAAATATTTCTAAAAAGTGATTGGAATTCTCTTACCGAAGAACCTTCCTTATTGAAGCGGCAGTTGGGCGGAGGAGAAAGAAGAAGAAACTGAGGAGAAGCAATTTCATCTCTACAACTCTATACGTGCCTCGTTTAATAGAAACTCAATTGATTCCCATGTGGGCCCAACCTGCCTTCTTATTACCTCTCCACAAAATAGCAAATATTGTCTATTAATTCAATTTGTGTTCCGCACTCAAGAATGCTTCGCAAATCCCACAAGTTATGCAATAGAAAAACTTTGCATTCTACTGAACTTTTAGCTAATGTCATGACATTGGTATAACTGTAACATGTATCTAAAAAGAATTTTTCAATATATATATATATATATATATAGATGGAAAGAGAGAGAGAGAGAGAGAGAGAGAAAGAGAGAGAGCTAGTAGTGTTTGCACAACATGAATAAAGGACAATAGAGATCAATTTGCCATGCTAGACTACGCTTCATATTGCCCTATAAACTCTATACAAACTCACCTCCGACTTTGATGAAAATATTTCACCAATCGGGAATAAAACCCGAGCTCATTAGCCTCATCAAAGTTTCCATTCGGCGCTAATGAGAAAGGTTTTATTTATTTATTTATTTTAAAGGAAGTATGAGGCCCACTCCTAGCTTTTATTAGATGAAAACAAGTGTTACAGAACAACACAAAAGATGAAAATACAACACCACTCCAGTTCAACACAAATGCAAACAAATAGTAGGAGAAGAAAGAAAATCAATACAGATGCAAATGCTAGAGAACATAACACCCAACAGTGAACCAACTTCATAAAGAAGAAGATGGAATGCTTTCAAAAAGAAGATCAAATCCTATAAATATTCAAGATACTGTTGAAATTTAATAAATGTCCGGAAAACATCACACCTCAACCCAAACAAAGCAAAATAGGAAAAATGAGAGTGAAATTATTTAGCACCCAAAGTCAACCAGTGTTGTGTTGTAGTCATCCCACAATCACAATTTCTTCTTCTAGACTACCACTGCCTAGCTCACACTGTCTTAGTCAATGGAGCAACATTATTATTATCAAACTGCTAGCATCATCGTCATATCACCATCATAGATCCACCACCATTGCCACAGTAGTGCTACTATTATCATTATCTCCTTGCAATCACTTTCATGAAACCACTATATTTCAAACCTCCATAATTTTCAAACTATTATCGCCTAGCAAACTGTGTTTCCACTGTTGTTGTCATTATTATCAGATCACCATCTCCTGGTTATTGATATTGTTAGACAATTTTTGTTCAATTTATTTCACTGGACCACAACCACTATAAGTAGATCATCATTGGTCTATTGATGCTGCAATAACCACTTTTATCACCAGACCACTACTGCTTTTTCTGGGTCATTATAGTTAGGCTCTCAACATCCTTAGACCACTCTCGCTAATAAAGCAATAGACTAAACTCACGTTGCTTATGCTTTTTTCTACTGCCATCAATTCTTGGTCAAGGTAATAGTTGTTGTCAGACCACGTTTTCTTGGCTACAACCGTTATCATTGTTAAACCTCTATTGTGGAATTGTTATCATTAGATCACTGTTTCCTAGCTATTACTTCTATTGTTGATGGATTAATATTGCCTAGAGTTCACTCCCATCCGTAACAATGAATACAAAGCACTATCACACAACTTCATCATACTTATAACATTATAACTCCATTTCTATCACTTCTCAATATTTTGTCTCTCATTACAAAAATTCAATTTATTTATTTTACTGTAATATATATATATATATATATATTCTATTTTGTAAGAACAGATAAAACCTTGTAACATATATCTAAATAGTGGAACTATTTCACTTAGTTAAACCTCGTGGTTATTTCCATTTTGTATTTTCATGTAAAAATTTCTTATGTCCATTCCATTAACTCTTCTTTTACTCTTTTTGTGTATTAATTTCTTGCACAATTCTAAGACGTTAATGTAAATTAATCACCATTATTTCTCAAGCATGCAAATTTATTCTTATGCATATATACTCATTACTAAGTTGACATGATTTTAAAATCCTATTAAACTATCTTGATTTATTTTATATGAATTTATGAGTTGTTTAATTTATTAATCAAGTAATAAAGAGCAGTGTGCTAAACTTATATATAAATATAATTTTAAAAATTATTATTTTATACCTTGATAAGTTTACATAATCTTAGATGCTTCCTATATAGCATTAAATTTACCATAATAATCTAATAATACTTAATCATATTAATTAAAATAAATAATCCTAAATTTTTAAAAATTGTGTGCTAAAACTATAATTTTCATTTTGACTTAAATTTTCTTATGATAACTGATGAAAAACTTTATAAGCAAGAAGTATTATTTTTGTAAATTTAGTTTTTGAGTTACTCTTATCCATAAAAGAAAATCATATGCCAAAAGAGCTTTTCTCATCCCAAAAAAGATGGGATCTTGCAATACTAATATTAAAGCAGTGAAATCCTAGAAATAAAAGGTTCAGATAATGACATACGTTAAACATCATAAGAATTTTTATGTTTTATTTAGCTTATTAGTTTTTTTACTTTTATTTTTTTTTAAATCTACTTACTCTATTATAAATCAACATTTTAGTTTTATTTAAATTCTAATAAGCCTATAAATATTTGGAAAGCACTAATTCATTTTCATCTTAGTTATGCTATAAACTTCAATTAATGTTAGTTTAAATTCTTTTTTCTAGTTTAGCCATCAAGAGTAGATCCATTCATTGTAGCGCCCAATATCCCTTTAGCAACATCAAAGATCACCCCACCTTAAATATCCTACTTTTAGAAAAGATCTTATTTAATCATTGAAAAAAATTACATGAGACAACTTTTATGAGCATAAGATCCTCTTCGATAAAATATATTAACTTTAGAATACATATCTTCCAATAAGATAGTTGATAGAGTAATATTTGAGAAATCTTTTTTAGAATGAACGTTTTTCTAAAATAGAATCTAATAGATTAAACTCTCCAATGCTATAAGAGATTTGCATTGTGCTATAAAACCTAATAGTTACATAAGAAGCATGATGTTGGAGACTTTCGAAGTCATTTGTGAAAGGTTATAATAACTTATAAATGATTTAAGAAAATTATAAATACAATTATTAATAAAGAAGTTCATATGTTTGAATTATATTATGTAAAATTTGATGTGTTTGTTAATAATATTGTATATAAGATTGGTGAAATATATAAATGCTATTCACTTATATGGTAGAAAGAATAATAAAGAAAATTTATTTGTTCTAAAAAAAATTGTTGTTTGTTTAAAAATTGGGATATAAAAGTACTACAATTGTAAAATCAAAATAGTTTTCACTGGTTCACTTGCTTAATTGCTTGGTTCTTTTAGCACATGATCAAGCAACAATAACAAGAGAAAATAATAAAAAAACTTCTAGAGTAAAATGAAAATAAAAAAGTCAAAACAATAGCTCTATAAGTTGAATATTTAAAGAACATGTGAATCTAAATATTCATAATAATGGTTTAAAAATGACAATTATAGATTAAAATAGAAAATAATTTTAATCTATAATCATTTCTTACAAAGAGAGTTTTTTGTTGAAGGGCATACTATCTTTTTTTTTTAAATTTTATTTTAGTGAAAATTTAAATATTAGCTCTTCTTATGAAAATTATAATGCTAGAAACTAGTAATATTGTTATGTTCATCATATACACCATTATTATAATATAATGTGTTGCACCAAAAAACAATTATTAGTATATATTTTGTGATAAATAAGAGCACTTTTTCATAAAGTGTTATGCAAGATGTGCATAATTTTATGCATATTTAAATTATGTGTAGTTACCAAAAAAATGTCAATCTTTGAATTATAATATATATAAGGTAAAAGCATATTAATTGAAGGAAAATCTAAATAAATATTTATTTGTAAATTAACTCGATGATTTGCTTTTGTAGAAATGTATTCAATTATGCATAAATGGTGGCATGTGATGATTAGCCCATCTATACTAAGAAGTAGTATGTTTATTTGATGACAATTCGAAAGAAATTATTATGGGGATTGGATCAATGGGAAAGAACACCTTAATCATCAATAATCTTATATTAATTAGTGGCTTAAAATATAATTTAATTTCTTTTAGCCAATTATAAGATCATGAGTTAGAAATTATATTACATTTATCATACTATATTGTAAGCAAAACAATAATCACTTTAATAGAAAATAGACAAAAATGATATTTATTTGATTGATATTAGAAATGTGAATTGTATAAAATTGTTTTATTTAAAATTCAACACATATGGTATGTAGTAATGGTATAGAGGGCTATACATGATGCATTTTTAATAAAAATTGTAAGATTAAATTCTAATAGTTAAAAAATTAAAACTTGATCATTGGTTTGATTGCTAATAGACAACTATAGTCACTTCAAATTAGAGGTGTGAAAAATCGATCGGACATCCCAACTGGACCAAAAACTGATTGAAAATATTCATTTTAGGTTGACTCGAATAAATTTCGGGCCTGGATCGAGTTAGAAATCCTAACACTTATAATTTTTTGGTCGAATTCAAGTTGATCCACAAATCTAAAATTCCTGAAATTGACTCAAAATGGATATGTCGACCAAAAATAGATCTGAGATTGACTTGAAATGGACTTAATTTTGACTAAAAAATTTGTGTACCATACGTAAGAGTTATACAGGCTGAGTTCAGGTTGGATTTTCTAACCTATTGGATATTCGAGTTGGTTTCATGTCAAGTAGTTTTGAGTTGGGCCCATTTTGGCTCAAATCTGAACCCAACTCCCAAACTAGATTTGACACCAGCTACTGCAGATAAGTTTCTTTGGATGAACTAGCAACTCTGGATTAAAAAGGAAAATCATATAAATTTATGATTATATATGATTAATTAGAATATAATTGGGAGATTTTCCAAACAGATAAGTATGGTGCATTTTGAGAATATAAAGTATATGGATTGATTTAGAGAGTATAAAAATTTTTAACTTTTATGATTAGCACATTTCATGATTTAAGTGTTCTGAAACAAATTAGTTAAAAAGTATTGATAAAAATGCAATCAAAGGCATGTCTTAAATATATATGATTCCTTAATAAAATTGAGTTATATAAAAGTAAATTTGTATATTGATAGAATCAATTTATTTATTTATGATGAATATAGGTTAGCAAAATATAATTTGGAAAAAACAAAAAATCTTTTTAAGTTTTATAATCATTAAGTAATTTTAGACAAATCCTAAAAATAGACATCTTATAAACTTCTTAAAAAAATACATCCAAGACTGATCATTTATAAGTATTTATATATACATATTATATTATTTTTAATAAAGAAAATATTAATTTTTTTTTAGTAAGTCTAATGATAAGAAAATTTTTACCAATTCAAATACTAAATTAATAAAATAATAAATTCTTGTCATCTTCCATAAGAATTTAAATTATCTTAATAGACACGATATGAAAGATAATGGTATAAGAAGAACATAATGATAAGATTTCAAGGAACAAAAAGATGCATCCTTAAGATGTTTTCTAAGATTCATTCTAAGGAATCAAATATAAGTAATCCTTCTTTAGCAATTAAGAGTAGAGCAAATACTAGGGAGCAAGAAAATCATTTAGCATTTATATCAAACGTTAAGCCTAACTCAATTGATAAGTTTTCAATTGATAAGGTTTCAAAAAGATGACTAAAGTTAAGCCAAAGTAATCTAAGCAATGGTAGTTTTGCCTAAGGACATTATGTGAATCATCTTTGAGGGGACCCTGAGAGAGGAGAAATTATTGCATACGGACACTGCATGCATCTCTGCATGCGGTGTTCGATTCTGATCGTAGATCACGGTGATCTACGGTCAGGATTATTTCAGTTTTTCTTTTTTTTTTAAATTTAGGTGGGGCCCACCGAAATACATCATGACCGTAAATCACCTGATTTACAGTCAGGATCGGACACCGCACGCAATCCTGAGAGGGAGAAAAAAATAGACTGCGGCCAGATAATCAAGGGAGAGAGAGTGTCCCTCCTTTCTCTCTCTCTCTCTCCTATGATTGGCCGGCAGCACGACCTAATATTTTTCCTCAAGAGTGAGGATGAGATATGATTTTTTCTTTTCTTTATATTCCAAAGAGAAGGAATGAAGTAATCTAACCGGATGCCTTGTTCTCATCTTTGGAGAAGGTAAGGAATTCCTTGCCTTTTACATAAACTCACAGACTCAAACTACAAACACTGAAAGAAACAAGTTTGAAAATTTAAAGCTGCTCCTCCTTCTGTATCAAACCTCCAAATGGCCTCCAACCAAACCTGTCGTAATCTTATAGAAGGGCTAAGAACTTCCTGCAACAATATGGTTAGTAGAATCATGAGACTCCCTTACAACATACTAGAAGAAATCTCAAGATTTATCGGTGGAGAAGCCACCACAAGAAGCAATACTTCATATCTAGATGCTCCAGAAAATATAGACATCATTCCAGAAGAGTGGTACTTTCTGAATGTCTTCGAACAGAAATATGGTGAATCACACCCATTCTTTTACCCAAAACGATTAATGGAGGTTCTGAAGATAGCTAAAAAAGAGTCCAAGTTTGTTTTCGTGTATCTTCACGCTCCTGATCATCCATTAACGTCTTTGTTCTGCCGCGAAACTCTGTGCTCGGAATTAGCAGCGCAGTTTCTTGATGCGAATTTTGTTTCATGGGGAGCAGTTGCGAGTCGAGGAGAGGGGCTGGAGCTGACAAGGATGCTACGTGTATCGAGCTTCCCTTTCTGTGCTGTTCTTGCTCTACCTGTAGAAAAAGCCATTGTGGTTCTGCAGCAGGTAAAATGACAATTTTTTTAAGCACTAAGATATGTATCAAGATTTGTACCCACGATCCAATTGGGATTACTGTTTTTTGAATGCACAACACAACGAAGAGAATCAGTATATCACACAAGGTGACATCTTGATGAGGGATCAATGCAAATGCTCATCATAAAATTCGAAACAAGCTGCAGAGCAAGTTTCCATGAATTTCTAGAACAAAACTGAATTTTTTTTCATGCAAATTCAATACCTTACAGGACTAAACATGAAAATAATGTTATTTTCAGGTGGAAGGCACAGTTTCTCCTGAGGCACTTGTTGAAATCTTACAGAGGACACTAGAAGAGCAAGGCGCAGCTTTCAGACTCTCAATAGTAGAAGAAGAAGAAATGATCAGAGCAAATCGCGAACTGCGAGAGGAACAAGATAAATCCTACCTCGCAGCACTTCAAAAAGATAAGGTTAATATGCTGGATCATGAAGAAGAATGTAATTAATACGCTGAGTTCAATGGTTTTTTTGCAGGAAAAAGAGGAGTTTCTATCTGCAAGTAAAAGCAGCAGAAAGTCAAACGATGAAAAACTTCCAAGAAAACCAGTACAAAAGCATTCTCCTCTTATATTGAAAGAAGATTCAAAGAAGACAGCAAGGCCCAAGGAGGCTTCAAAAGAAACACAGAAGGAAAATACCACACTAAGGAAGAGACACCCCTATACAAGAGTATAAATAACCTCAATCTCATGTATAAACCCATTTTTTAAAACTAGTAATGGTTCCAATTTCTGAACAAAGTAAACTACATTGCAGATACTGATTAGATTTCCCAATGGAACAAAGAAGGAACAGAAGTTCCTAAGCACAGACACAATTCGATCCATATACAAATATATAGATTCTTTGGATATACCCGGTGTTGGAAGCTACCAGCTAATATGGAACTTCCCAAGAAAGGTTTATGGCCATGAGCAGTTGGACATGACTCTAGGAGAAGCTGGCCTGCATCCTAATGCAGCATTGTTCATGGAGCTCATTAGTTAACAGTCTCAAAGATTGTTATTTCGAATACATAAATCAATTTCCTTGGAGGATAAGTCTTTAAGAACATGAGGAGAGAGATCTGAATGTGTTGCATGTTTGAAGAAATGTTCAATTAAATCATGTAAAACTAAAATTGTGGGTTACTAAGTTCATAAATTTATTATGGAAGATTTATATACATACCAGTGACCACTCAATTCCTAATGCACATTCAATGACAGAGCTAGAAATTTTGTGAAGGGAATTGCACATATGAACTTTTCTAAAACATTTTCTCAATTTTTCTTATCCTCGGAATCAGTGATTTTAAAAATTTCTTTGTTAAAATTTATTAATTTAGTAAGATAAAATATATAATTTATATAATATTTTGTCTAAAGCAATTTTTTTAGTACTTAACAAAATAAAATAACAGTCTCAATGAGCATATTCAAACAAATTTTTTATATAATAACTACTTAATTTAGTAAAAACAAATAATAACGTTTGTTTAAAATATTTCATATTAGAACATTCAAATATAAAAAAAATTCGAATTTTTTCTTAGCTAAGATACATTCATTAATAGATATATATATGTTTGCAAAAGGCTACCTAGGTGTACTCAAAGTGTATCACCCAGTAGCAATGCATTGAAAATAACTATGTTGTTACAAGATAAAAAAAAGGTAATGTAGGTTTATATATAAATCTCTATAAACACATGAGTGTATATATATATATATATATGCATATAATCTTTTTTACATAGCATGAAGATGAGGAATGGACAAACTATCCCCATGTAATAGAAAAGAAAAATGAGAAGAAGGAGAATTTCCAACTGTAATATGTTCTGTGTTCCTCTCCATGGAAGCCAAACAATGTGGAGGACCATTATCTTCTCGGTGTATATGGTTAAATTTCACAATTCCACTGTTTAAAAAGTGCTTCAATTTGTTTAACCACCTAAGAATGTACCAAGGAGGAGTTTCTTCTTTCGACAGTATACTGATACAAGTAATGAAGTCAGATTCTACTATCAATTGACTGATCTGACAGTGATAAGCAAAAATTATAGCCCAATCGATTGCTATCATCTCAGTCTCCAACGCATCATAAGCCCAAGTTGGAGAAGGAAAATATAGAATGCACTTCCCTTGTGAGTTTCTAAAAATTCCCACATAACCTGATGACTTCCTAGTATAGCTGCCATCAGTGTTAACTTTCAACCAACCTGATGGAGGACGAGTTTATAGAATTAAAGATGGCTTGAAGTTCTACTGAACTTTAGTACTTGGCATCCAATTCTTAAAACGGTTCGGGAACTGCTGGCGTTGAATAATTTTTTGAATATAAGAAGTGCAGTTTAAAACCACAGACTTGACCAATGGCTTAAGATCCTCATACTTAGCTTGATTTTTACCATGCGAATAAACCATGCAATTAAATATGAAAAAACCAGTAGGTTAGCTTCTTGCCAGTCCCACCAGGAAAAGAAAAACTTATCCCAACATACTTTAATAGTATCAATTTTGAGCTGTGTTAACTGTCCAAACCAAATCCTTTAAGAGAACTCACAAGTAAAGAATAGGTGCTCTAAATTTTCTTCTTCAGCATTACAAAGATGACAGCAAGAAGGTACCCTCATGCCTTTCATTTTCAAGATATCATCAGTAGGAAGCAAGAACAACCACAGCTTCCAGCAGAAAAAAAGACATTGAAGGTGCTAACCACTTACCCCAAATGTCTTTCCCCCACAACTCAGGTTGTCATAAGTAGAACTTTTGATAAATATATGCTGAGAGTTTTTGTGAGGAAGATTGTTTAGTAATGAGTCTATCCTTTTGATCAGAAGAGAAGTATTCTTCACCAGTTGAATCTATTCATTGTTGAGGATGGTATTCAACAGTCTGCAATTCCATTATTATCAGACCAATACTCTTTCACCTGAGATTGATAATTGGGGTTTGAGGTGGAACAAAATAGCTTTTCTCCATTCCAAACCCACCTGTCTAACCAGAAATTACTTTTCCCTTCTCCTAATTCATATATGAAAAGTTCCTCAGCTTGATGTCTGATTTCCAAAAGTTTAGTCCATATCCTGGATTCACCCAATTTTTTAATTGCAAGATTTGGGTGTACATACCTGCAATACTTCCCCATCATATAGTGAGCCCTAAGACTATTATGGGCCCTAAATTTTATCCATAACTTGCATAGATTTATAAATCTTAAATGCTAAAAATCCTTAAAACCCAAACCTCCAGCATGAAGAGGCTTACAGAGTTTCTGCCAAGAAAGCCAATGGAATTGTTTCTTCTGTCCAGTCCACAAGAATTTATTAAAAATTCTTCCCAAGAGAACTTGAGTCCCTCTCTTCATGGTGAAAATTTGGAAGGAATAAAAAGAGATAAGAGTCAACATACTTTTAAGAAGAGTGATTCTCCCCGCATTGGAAAGGAAAGAATTTGTCCAACAGTGGAGTTGGGCTTTAATATGATAAATAACTTCATTAAATCGACTTTGTTTGGTTTTTCCTTTGAGTAACTGTACTCCAAAGTACTTGATAGGCAAAGAAGCAAGGCTAAACCCTGTATAGTGGGAAATCCAGTGTTTGATCTGTGGAGTAATATTAGTGCTAACAAAAACATGACATTTTTGTTTGTTTAATTCCATCCTGAAGCATGCTGAAAATGTTTGAGTCCCTGATATAAAGCCTTTATAGCAGTATTTGTAGCATTTGAGAAAATAATAATATCATCTGCATAAGACAGATGACTAATACAAATATTGGATTTATGTTGATAGGCAAAATGTGGAGAGCTAGCAAATATATTTTTTAGAATTCTTGAGAAATAATCCATGGCTACAATAAAAATTGTAAGGGACAAGGGGTCCCCTTATTTGATTCCCCTAGAAGCAGTGAAGAACTCATGGCTCTTGCCATTAATTAATACATAATGATTATTTCAATTGAGCCACCATCTAATTAAGTTGATGAACTCCACAGAAAAACCCTAGCAGAAAGTGTTTCCAGTATTAAGTCCAATTTATGGTGTCATAAGCCTTTTTGATATCCAATTTGAAATTAACATTACTTCCTCTACACTTCTTATCAAAATCTAATAAGAGCTCCTAAGCCAACAAAATGTTTTCAGTTATAGTTCTTTCTTTAACAAAGGCTACTTGATTAGTACTGATAAGATTCTGGAGATGGGGTCGAAGTCTGGAGATTATAATCTTGCTAATAACTTTACAAAAGAGCATTGGTTAAACTGATTGGTCTATAATCCCCCCCTGTATTTCCTAGTTTGATTCTTAGGAATCAAAGTAATTGTGGATGAAGTGAAATATCATGGGGGATCAACACCCTTGAAGAAGTTCCACACTGCAAGAATAAAATCTCTACTGATTATTGGCTAAGAAACCTTATAAAAAGTAGCAGTAAATCCATCTGGCCCACCAGCCTTTTATCCATCAATGGAATCAAGAGCAGCCTTGATTTCCACCTCCAAAGGAATATGTTTCAGCTCTAACCTGTGCACATACTCCTGAAAGTCAGAAAATAGATCAGCATCAATATGGGATCTAGAAGGGAGCTGACAATTAAACAGGTTCTGAAAGTAGTTAACTGCATCTTGGGCTATTTCATCTACATCAGTTAAACTCTTACCTTAAAATCAATAATAGAAAGAATCATATTACATTTTCTCTTGAAATTTATACAAGCATGATAAAAACTAGAGTTTCTATCATCCTCAATGAATTTGGTTATAACAGCTTTTTGTTTCAAAAAAGCTTCAGTGTAATTAATCTGTGAGAGAAGTTCCTCATTAGCTTTGTGTAATTATATTTTAGAGTTTAATCCCCATTGAAAAGAAACTTCCATTCTGAGAACCTCATATTGAGCAACCGTCAAGTTTTCATGGACAATCCCAAACTTATTCCAGTTCCATTTTCTTAAATGAGATGCCACTTTTTTTTGAAGTTGCCACAGATTCACCTAAGGGTTATCATTACCATTAGAAGTCAAAATCTTTTCAATTTTAATGAGGAAATCAGGCTGAAGAGTCCACATGTTCTGAAATCTGAAAGGAGAGCCTCTAGGGCTAGCAACATTTTTGATTGAACAAAGGAGGGCCCTATGGCCAGACCCAACTATATATATATATATATANCGGTGGAGAAACCACCGCAAGAAGCAATCCTTCATATCTAGATCCTCAAGAAAATATAGACATCATTCCTGAAGAGTGGTACTTTCTGAATGTCTTCGAACAGAAATATGGTGAATCACACCCGTTCTTTTACCCAAAACGATTAATGGAGGTTCTGAAGATAGCTAAAAAAGAGTCGAAGTTTGTTTTCGTGTATCTTCACGCTCCTGATCATCCATTAACGTCTTTGTTCTGCCGCGAAACTCTGTGCTCGGAATTAGCAGCGCAGTTTCTTGATGCGAATTTTGTTTCATGGGGAGCAGTTGCGAGTCGAGGAGAGGGGCTGGAGCTGACAAGGATGCTACGTGTATCGAGCTTCCCTTTCTGTGCTGTTCTTGCTCCACCTGTAGAAAAAGCCATTTTGGTTCTGCAGCAGGTAAAATGACAATTTTGTTAAGCACTAAGATCTGTATCAAGATTTGTACCCACGATCCAATTGGGATTAATATTTTTTGAATGCACAACACAACGAAGTGAATCAGTTTATCACACAAGGTGACATCTTGATGAGGGATCAATGCAAATGCTCATAATAAAATTCGAAACAAGCTGCAGAGCAAGTTTCCATGAATTTCTAGAACAAATCTGCCAACTTTTTCATGCAAATTCAATACCTTACAGGGCTAAACATGAAAATATTGTTATTTACAGGTGGAAGGCACAGTTTCTCCTGAGGCACTTGTTGAAATCTTACAGAGGACACTAGAAGAGCAAGGCGCAGCTTTCAGACTCTCAATAGTAGAAGAAGAAGAAATGATCAGAGCAAATCGCGAACTGCGAGAGGAACAAGATAAATCCTACCTCGCAGCACTTCAAAAAGATAAGGTTAATATGCTGGATCATGAAGAAGAATGTAATTAATACGCTGAGTTCAATGGTTTTTTTGCAGGAAAAAGAGGAGTTTCTATCTGCAAGTAAAAGCAGCAGAAAGTCAAACGATGAAAAACTTCCAAGAAAACCAGTACAAAAGCATTCTCCTCTTATATTGAAAGAAGATTCAAAGAAGACAGCAAGGCCCAAGGAGGCTTCAAAAGAAACACAGAAGGAAAATACCACACTAAGGAAGAGACAACCCTATACAAGAGTATAAATAACCTCAACCTCATGTATAAACCCATTTTTTAAAACTACTAATGGTTCCAATTTCTGAACAAAGTAAACTACATTGCAGATACTGATTAGATTTCCCAATGGAACAAAGAAGGAACAGAAGTTCCTAAGCACAGACACAATTCGATCCATATACAAATATATAGATTCTTTGGATATACCCGGTGTTGGAAGCTACCAGCTAATATGGAACTTCCCAAGAAAGGTTTATGGCCATGAGCAGTTGGACATGACGCTAGGAGAAGCTGGCCTGCATCCTAATGCGGCATTGTTCATGGAGCTCATTAGTTAACAGCCTCAAAGATTGTTATTTCGAATACATAAATCAATTTCCATGGAGGAGAAGTCTTTAAGAACATGAGGAGAGAGATCTGAATGTGTTGCATGTTTGAAGAAATGTTCAATTAAATCATGTAAGTCTAAACTTGTGGGTTACTAAGTTCATAAATTAGTTATAGAAGATTTATATAAATACCAGTGACCACTCAATTCTTAATGCACATTCAATGACAAAGCTAGATATTTTGTGAAGGGAATTGCACAAATGAACTTTTCTAAAACATTTTCTCAAATTTTCTTATCCTCAGAATTAGTGATTTTAAGAAATTTTTTGTTAAAATTTATTAATTTAATAATATAAAATATATAATTTATATAATATTTTGTCTAAAGCAATTTTTTTAGTAGTCAACAAAATAAAACAACAGTCTCAAATTCAAACAAATTTTTTATATAATAACTGCTTAATTTAATAAAAACAAATAATAACGTTTGTTTAAAATATTTAATATTAGAACATTCAAATAAAACATAANGCTAAAATTGTGGGTTACTAAGTTCATAAATTTGTTATGGATGATTTATATACATACCAGTGACCACTCAATTCCTAATGCACATTCAATGACAGAGCTAGAAATTTTGTGAAGGGAATTGCACAAATGAACTTTTCTAAAACATTTTCTCAATTTTTCTTATCCTCGGAATTAGTGATTTTAAGAAATTTTTTGTTTAAATTTATTAATTTAATAAGATAAAATATATAATTTATATAATATTTTGTCTAAAGCAATTTTTTTAGTAGTCAACAAAATAAAATAACAGACTCAATGAGCATATTCAAACAAATTTTTTATATAATAACTTCTTAATTTAATAAAAACAAATAATAACGTTTGTTTAAAATATTTAATATTAGAACATTCAAATAAAAAATAAATTCGAATCTTTTCTTAGCTAAGATACAACATAATTATTTTTAATGCATTGCTACTGGGTGATACACTTTGAGTACACCTAGGTAGCCTTTTGCCAATATATATATATATATTGGCAAAAGGCTACCTAGGTGTACTCAAAGTGTATCACCCAGTAGCAATGCATTAAANAAGTGTATATATTGGCAAAAGGCTATCAGTAGCAATGCATTGAAAATAACTATGTTGTTACAAGATAAAAAAAAAAGGTAATGTAGGTATACATATATATCTCTATAAACACAGGAGTATGTATATATATATATATATATATATATATATATAGCATGAAGATGAGGAATGGACAAACTATCCCCATGTAATAGAAAAGATAAATGAGAAAAAGGAGAATTTTCAACTGTAATCTGTTATGTGTTCCTCCCCATGGAAGCCAAACAATGTGCAGGACCATTACCTTCTCGGTGTATATGGTTAAATTTCACCCTTCCACTGTTTAAAAAGTGCTTCAATTTGTTTAACCACCTGAGAATGTACCAAGGAGGAGTTTCTTCTTTCAGCATTATCCTGATACAAGTAATGGAGTCAGATTCTACTATTAATTGACTGATCTGACAGTGATAAGCAAAAATTATAGCCCAATAGATTGCTATCATCTCAGTCTCCAATGCATCATAAGCCCAAGTTGGAGAAGAAAAATATAGAATGCACTTCCCTTGTGAGTTTCTAAAAATTCCCTCATAACCTGATGACTTCCTGGTATAGCTGCCATCAGTGTTAACTTTCAACCAACCTGATGGAGGACGGGTTTATAGAATTAAAGATGGCTTGAAGTTTTCTTGAACTTTAGTACTTGACATCCAATTCTTAAAAAGGTTCGGGAACTGCTGGTGTTGAATAATTTTCTGAATATAAGAAGTGCAGTTGAAAACCACAAACTTTATCAATGGCTTAAGATCCTCATACTTAGCTTGATTTCTACTCATCCAAATAAACCATGCAATTAAACAGGGAATAACCAGTAGGTTAGCTTCTTGCCAGTCCCACCAGGAAAAGAAAAACTTATGCCAGCATACTTTAATAGTATCAATTTTGAGCTGTGTTAACAGTCCAAACCAAATCCTTTAAGAGAACTCACAAGTAAGAAATAGGTGCTCTAAAGTCTCTTCTTCAGCATTACAAAGATAACAACAAGAGGGTCCCCTCAGACCTTTTATTTTCAAGATATCATCAGTAGGAAGCAAGAACAACCACAGCCTCCAGCAGAAAAAAGACATTGAAGGTGCTAACCATTTACCCCAAAGGTCTTTCCCCCACAACACAGGTTGCCACAGGTAGAACTTTTGATAAATATATGCTGAGAGTTTTCGTTAGGAAGATTGTTTAGTAATGAGTCTATCCCTTTGATCAGAAGAGAAGGAAGTATTCTTCACCAGTTGAATCTATTCATTCTTGAGGATGGTATTCAACAGTCTGCAATTCCTTTGTTATCAGACCAATACTCTTTTACCTGAGATTGATAATTGGGCTTTGAGGTGGAAAAAAACAGCTTTTCTCCATTCCAACCCCACTTGTCTAACCAGAAATTAATTTTCCCTTCTCCTAATTCCCAACTTGATGTCTGATTTCCAAAAGTTTAGTCCATATTCTGGAATCACCCAATTTTTTAATTGCAAGATTTGGGTGTACAAAACTGCAATACTTCCCCCATCATATAATGAGCCCAAAGACTGTCCTGGGCCCTGAATTTTATCCATAACTTGCACAGATTTATAAAACTTAAAGCGAAAATCCTTAAAACCCAAACCTCCAGCATGAAGAGGCTTACAGAGTTTTTGCCAAGAAAGCCAATGGAATTGTTTCTTCTGTCCAGTCCACAAGAATTTATTAAAAATTCTTCCTAAGAGAACTTGAGTCCATCTCTTCATGGTGAACATTTGGAGGGCATAAGAAGAGATATGAGTCAAGATACTTTTAAGAAGAGTGATTCTCCCCCCATTGGAAAGGAAAGAATTTGTTCAACAGTGGAGTTGGGCTTTGATATGATAAATAACTTCATTAAATTGACTTTGTTTGGTTCTGCCTTTAAGTAATTGTACTCCAAAGTACTTGATAGACAAAGAAGCAAAGCTAAACCCTGTATACTAGGAAATCTAGTGTTTGATCTACAGAGTAATATTAGTGCTAACAAAAACTTGACAATTTTGTTGTTTAATTCAATACATGAAGCATGATGAAAATGTTTGAGTCCCTGAAATAAAGCCTTTATAGTAGTCTTTGTAACATTTGAGAAGATAATAATATCATCTGCATAATACAGGTGACTAATACAAATATTGGATTTATGTTGATAGGCCAAATGTGGAGAGCTAGCAAACATATTGTTTAGAAGTCTTGAGAAATAATCCATGGCTAGAATAATGATTGTAAGGGACAAGGGGTCCCCTTATTTGATTCCCCTAGAAGCAGTGAAGAACCCATAGCTCTTGTCATTAACTAATACATAATGATTATTGCAATTGAGCCACCATCTAATTAAGTTGATGAACTCCACAGAAAAACCCTAGCAGAAAGTGTTTCTAGTAGTAAGTCCATTTTATGGTGTCATAAGCCTTTTTGATATCCAATTTGAAATTAACATTACTTCCTTTGCACTTCTTGTCCAAATCTAATAAGAGCTCCTGAGCCAACAAAATGTTTTTAGTGATAGTTCTTCCTTTAGTTTTGGGATGTTTGTGATTAAATTTTGAGTTGTCTTATATTTTGAATGTTATGGCGATAAACTTTATCTTGATTGATTTTTAATTTTGGTTTTGGTTTTACGGCTATTCTAGCAGTTTTGGTTTTCATGCAGGGTGACATCACTGTTTAACATGCAAGCTCGATGTAAGAAGTACAAAAAGATAAATGCAGTAATTTAAAAACGTACATGTCAATTCTTCTCGCTCCTCCACCTGAAAGGTTAGTATTTGCAAGACATGTATATAAATTTCCAAGGAATTTAAATTGCAGGAGTAGATGAAGGTTTATCTACCAAACCCCAAGTTATGACTTTATTGAATCTCAGAAGATCCTAGTGGATGATTTTAGAACAAAAATATTACAATTTCAATTTGCCCTTCAGAATGTCCAATAGATTTCAACATGCTCGAGACATGACCCTGGGTCACTTTGAAGATCTCTTGAAATAATATGAGTTTATTTTAAACTTATCATATTGTTCCATTAATCATCCGAGGTCAAAGTGTGACTACCCCAGTGAAACTTGACAATTTAACTATCTCGAAGATAAGATACCTAGTTAATCAATTGATGTTTCGTTTTAAAGTTATGTGAGTGGGTGCCCCTACGGCAAGTTTGAGTCATTTAAGATTATGGTGCTCGCAATTAAGGTAGGCTTATAGTGTTTAAAGATGTTAATCACAAATCATGTTATCTTCTAAATCTGATCAATTGAGTGTAGACATCGAGCATATGTCACTACTAAGCCTTTAATAATCATGATAGGTGGAATGGTGATTATCAAAATTTTGATTTAAGTCATATGTATTCTTATTGAAAGATCACATCATCATCAATCTTAGGCTTAAGATAAGTAGATTATCATCTTTTCTATCTTAAGCCCATGACTTAAGAATCATTTGATCTTAATTGACCTTCAAGTCTTGAAGATTAGGAGAATTATGATCTTGTTGATGTTGTGCAAAGGTGGTGAGTGAGTTTCTACCTTTTAATCCCATTGTATTTCAATCATCCAAACGTGTCTATTAAGATCAAAATTTCTCATTTACCCTTGGTTAATCCTAAATTTTGATTAAGAACCAAAATCTAAAATGACTATTTTCCCATGGGGTACTTCACCTCATAACTCAACGAACACAACTCAAATGACTTGAGCATTCAGAGTGGAATAATTTGGTTTTTTTTTGTGTTGTTTTTTTAAATTTAGGAATTATGGTTTTCAAAATTTATTTATTTAACTATCCAAAATAAAGTTTTTATTTATGAGAAAATTATTAGAGGTTTTCTTGGGTCNAAGAATAATTATAAATTGTTTCCTTTTTCATAAAATCATTCTCCATTTTATAGAGAAGATAAATTCTTATCTTGGTTTAGAAGGGCTTCATATTAGGGTATTTCTAGTGTTTTATAAGTATGGGCTTATCTTCTGGCTATCAAAGATTCGTTGAATTTTGGTCAATAAGGTCAGCTCTAATAGCTGGCTGATCCAGTTATATTGACAGCTTTTGTTCCCTATTGAGGAGTCTTTGGAATCTCCATTAGATACTTTGATGAGTTTACTTTCTTTTGGATTGACTATATTGGGGAACAAATTATCACATCGGGCAGACTATTAGTAGATCAGATGCTCTTTTTTCTCATTATCAACCAGATGTCTTGTGTTTTTGTCATTTAGACATTATCTTGGATGCCTTGTGGCTCAGTCAATTTTGTCCTAGTTGGCTTGGCTCAACTCGTATGGCTTTGTTCATACAGTTAGACACGACTCACAATTTCCTAATAGTATGCCAGCCTCCACAAACTTTTTTCTTCTGGACCATTAGATATCTTTATGATTAGTGCAAGCACCTTTTTGAAGTACATATTTGAGTCTCTTGATTATCTTAATTATTGAAGGTGAAACTGCAATAAAAAAATAGAATTTAATGTAAAATTAGATCACATTGAATTTTAATTAATGGTTCAATTTTCTTTATTTCAGTGCCATTAATTCTTATAAATATGACACGATGAGACTCCCTCTCATTCCTGATTTATTTCACATCATTTTTGGTGTGAATTTGATTGACTTTCATGTTTTAGCGTTGCAATAGATAACCTATCAAAATCCTATATTGATGTTCTCACCAAGAATCTAGCGTACTTCATAGCCCTCCTCGAGGGTGAGAGGAGGAAGAAGGTCATGGTGAACATGAGAAAGGTTGTACTCCTCTTACCATATAAGGTGGGGTTGTTTGAGTCAATCCTCTATGTGACATAGAAAAGCTCAGTCGTCCAATCTGATTTTTTAACCAATCACCCAAGACCCTCTTATCAACCAATTCACACAAATGACTTATGGCGTTCTCCCATTTCTTTCATTGGTGCTCCTTGGTGAGCATGCTTTGTTTATTACAATATCTAAGTTGAATAAGCTCTTAGGTATGAGGGGCTTTGGTCTTATCTGTGGAATTTTATTTTTAATAACCTTTTTGTTTTATGACAACTCTTATTGCAGATGACCGAACTTTGATAAACATGGATGATGATCCAACCCAAATAAATAGAAATGAGAGTTTGACCAGTGCCCCAGTGATAACAGATCAAGCACCTGGTGAGGGTGTTTGACTCTTGAGTAAGGATCTCGAGGTTGATCCTTTTGAAAGTCCCTCTGGAGGATGCAAGGAAGTAGCCAATCAACTTCAGACATCCCCTGGGTTGCTTGCTCGCCAACTAAATGAAATTGACTCAGTTGGTGGGATCTAACAAATGAGGACATGTGTGAGTTATTAGCTCATATGGTGTGGTTGGAAGAGCTGGTGTTGAGTCTTCACCAGGAGTTATCAAATATTCAAGAGAGATCCATGTTCTTTCAGGCCCAAGCCAATTTGAATTTATTTATAGAAAGAAGTTCTTGTATTGGAGGTTGCTTTGGTTGGGGCATATCTCAGCCCAAGCAACATCATATTCCGTTATAAAATTTTTCATCTCATACCAATTTACGAGCACTTTATTGTAATTTAAAGTGTCATTTTTAGAATTAAAATATTTTTCTTCTCCTATTTCTTGTGTTGATCTTAACCCATAGATAACTCACTATTAAAATGGTTTTATATTTTTTCTTTTACCTCTATGTAATGATTAAACTTCCTCTGTTTATTTTTTTATAAATAAAGGGAGTAGAATAATGGTGATACACTTCTACTTTTTTCATTCCTTTTTCTCTCTCAAATTATATTCTTGTTCTCTGTTTGATGATTCCCTGGGACTCTCCAAAAGTTATCGGATTGGTCCTTGGACGACCAATTCTATGTTACTCAAGCTAAAGTTGAGTTGTTACAAGAGAGTTGTGTTGTTGAATCTAACATCAAGCTTTGAGTCGTTGGTCAGGCAAACTGAGCAACTTCACTATACAACACTAATTTTCTATTCTACAAAAATAAGGTTCAATTTAGGCTTTGACTATCTCTTTTCTTTGAGTTATGCTCCATCTTTGCCAATACAACTTCATCATTACTCGGATCAACTCCTTTGAAGCTCACGATGCTAAAAGGGAGATGGTGGCGGCACCTTGGTCATCCAGGAAAAATGCTCACTAGTTTATTGCCGGGGCAATGAAGTGACTAGTACACATAGTGGTTCTAGTTGGAGAGCCAGGAAGTTTGGAATGTGAAAATCTCATTTACTATGCTTCTCCATCAACTATCATTTTTTTAATAATTTGGAACAAAAGAGCTAATTTCAAAGAAAGTTAAAAGTTCTTTCTCAGTTGCAAGTTCTTGAGGTGCGTAGTGACTAGATGCCAAAGGGCTTGCTAGTGCGAGGGGGGGATAATGGAAAGGTAAGATATAGAGCTTGTTAACCCTCAGTCAGCCATTCTAACACATCTAAATTTTTTTGTGAGGGATGAGGGTAGCCACCTTACTCCTAGTGGCTAATCCATTCCTCTATCATAATTATGTCAGAGCATGAGCGAGATCATTTATTGAGATTTTCATTGAAAAACCCTATCGAGTGAAGTCACCTTGAGCTAACTAGTCATGAGGATTTTCATCGTGAGGGAGAGGCCTTGATGACCAAATCAAGTGACTTTATTCCTTTGAAATCTCAGAAAAAACATAGCGGGATTGTGCTCAAATGGATTTTGATACTATCTGAGGCAAAGGTGAGCACTTTCCCAGGTGGCAAATTTGTATTAATCAACCTCCACCTTGGTGGTGGCCCACAACCCCTCCATGATAACTAATTTAATCTAGTTTGCCAGCTTCGTAGAGGCTCTATTAGAAGCAGAGCTTTCTTTTTTTTAGTTGAATGACTGATAATCATTTGTCGATAGTGTTAGGAATGACTGCAGGTTAAGCAAAATTTGGTCAAAGCTAAGGAGAACCTACAAAATTCTAAGGAGGAGGTGCCTAGACATCTAGAGATGAATTGGCTCCTGATGGAATGAATAACAATGATAAAGACACCTAAGGATTTTTTATTTTTGGAAAAATCTCCTCCTATTTGATGGAGGTGGATCTTCTTCCAGAGAATTTTAAAGAAGGGTTTTCCTTTGGCATCAACCATTTAGCAAAA
This sequence comes from Phalaenopsis hybrid cultivar, assembly GCA_002079205.1. NCBI lineage: Eukaryota > Viridiplantae > Streptophyta > Magnoliopsida > Asparagales > Orchidaceae > Phalaenopsis > Phalaenopsis hybrid cultivar. The sequence goes on from JXCR01066654.1 coordinate 68,456, forward strand.
GCCCCATTGGTTTCTCTTGAGTTGACCAATTTGGAGACATTGATAGTACTGATAATTGACTTGGAAGTTGAGGAACGGGAGGATGGGAGTGACCAAGATGATAATGGGTCATCGAATGTATAGTTCTATCCCAGTTTTTCTACAAAGTTTTTTTTAATGAATGCTTGTACAAAGAACTAGGCATTTGTAAGCCATCTTTGAACATGAACGAGAAATAAAATTTTTTTGGTCAGTTGTACCTTGTATTGTCTTCTATTTTTTGTATATCTACACCTAAACTGAGTGGCAGTTATGGCGAGAAGAGTTTCTTTTAGTCACAATGAGTGTCAACAGTACAATTAATATAATGAATTCACTGCAAAATTAAATTGGTTGCTGGGGTCTAAAGGCAAGTCAATTAAAGAAATTTGTTGTTTTTTAATAGGTGAATGTGATTGTAATAAATAACCCCAAGTCTTACACTACCCATGTCCTAATCACTTAGTTAATTTATCACCTTGGATGTACCACACCTTATGTTAACCATATTAAGTGGATCTTTTCGCAGTCAAAAGTAACCATCTAGAATTGTTATTAAGGTGATTCAGGCACTACCCACTACAAATCTTGTCATGTTTGAGTCAGGAATTTCTAACAGAGCGTTACCAATGTTTTGAGGTAATAAACATGTTAATTTAATAATGCATAGGTCCTGAGTGTCGGATAGTTGCCCTATATCTGTGTTAAAGAATGATAGGATTAGGTTTTTTTCTTAGAGAATGCCCTTAAGTTAGGAAAGCATTCATGAACTAAATACCATTGAATCTGAGAGATTTCAATTGTAAATACCTAGATTAAAACCTAAGCTGTTGAAATCCAAATTTCCCCTAGCTTTTGCATTTCTAACCTTTCCTAGAGGGGTTGGAATGCCTGGATTTTATAGAATGGATAAAGCTTTGTGGCTAGTACATTTTATAAAAATTGCGGAGAATTGCAGAATGAAAAAAGCTTTATCTCTAGTCCATTCTATGATTCATAAATATGTTTTTTTCCTTTGAGAAACTCATAGGGAAAAACTCCCTACACCCTTCGCCAAACCCATATGCAGCTATGTCGCACATTCATGCATTGAAAATTAGGTTCCTATGTGAGATCGCTAGGACGAGTAAAGCTCATAATCAAACACAAATGTTTGCATATGCTTGTATGTTTGATTATAAATTGCATGCACTACATTGTATGTGTCACATAGGTCCTACCGGCCACCCCAGTTCGATCGATCGACCACTAAGGTCTGACTGGCTTCCCCAACCTAGTTGACCGACCCCCTAGGTCCAACCTGTCATCCCAACCCTATTGACCAACCATGTAGGTTTGACTGGCTGCCTCATCCTGTCCGACCAATCACTTTGGTCGGGTATGCCTCTCTGGCTCAACCGACACCACTTGGTCGTAGCACCCGCTAGACTGCCCTAGTCCACCTAAAGGGTCAATTGGCCAACTTCACTTGCATGTCATGTCATTTGCATGTTTTTTTCCATTTATTGCATGGTACCTCTACATATGCACCCACCTCGATTCGATACGTATCACTTTGGTTTGACTGACCACCAAGGCCTAGTCATAAATCCACTCACTTTGGTTAAATCAACCAACAAGACCCGATCACTAAACCAATCTTTTGGTTTGACCGACTACCAAGGCTCAGTCATAAAACCAAACCACTTTAGTTTGATTGACTACCAAGGCCCGATCGCCATCGATCACTTGCATGTTGCATGTGTTCCCACTATTGCTTATGCATCCCTGCATGTTTAGAATTTTGTGTGTTCACGACACTCATGTGTTTTTCTAGAGTCAATGCTTCCCACACACTCACAACGACACTCATGTGTCTTCTTTGGGGATGTTTTGCATATCAAGCCTACCTAAAGTTTGATTCTCTATAGCAAGAAGTGTACAAGTTTACTACACATTGTGTGCTTAATTCAAGCTACACCTTAAAGCCACTAAACCCTTTGAGTGCACAATGTGTGTTCACATGTTTATCAACTGCACATGCATTACTGTGTGTGTTTCAATAGACCTTGTATTAGTCATGATTCATTAACGAGCATTTTTTTCAGGTAAGTCTTGATAAATAATGTGAGTTATCACATCAGGATCAACACAAGTATGACTATGTTAAGGATCTAAGTGATCTAACTTGTGTCACCTTGCATTTTATAGGTCTGTATTTATTAAACCTATTTTAAAATAAAAAAAGGTATTAATTTTTTTTATTTATGATGTCCATCATACTTTTCAAAACTATGTAAATAGCAAATTAGGACATATGTGAAACCAATCCTTTTCATAATTCATAATGGGTGACACTCTTTAAATCCCTTGGATCTTTAGAACGGAGGAGGTGTTGTGACCACATTAAAGTCATACATACCCAGAGACTTTACCTTGAGCACTTAGATTCTAGTTATGACACTTTTCGTTAAATAGTGTGCTCGACTAAGGCTAGGATGTTAGGTAGTATTTTTTATGTCTGGCTATAGTTTTCTGTTGTTTGGTTTCCTTATCCAAGCATTATTATGATATTCTTCTATGTGTTTGCGAAGTTTGGGCATGTGTAGTAGTGCATTAAGTCAATTTTTCTGTAGGGAGCCATGCTAAATAGACACACACACATGTTTAATAAAGGAGGGGGGTACAATTTCAGGATTTATATACTAATCCTTTCTTGCAAGTGTTGTTATAAACTCCTCCCCCCACTAGGCAAGGCTCATATGCATTGCATAACATTTTATGCAAGTCGAGTCTTTTATTTTTCTTTTATCATGTATTTAGTAGAGTCCTAAGATCGACTTTGTATCAAAAATAAGGTACAACCATGAGTTTCGAGGCAAATGATGCAACAAAGCAGGTGAGGGGATTACGAGCAACAACTCGTATCCCATATCTTAATTCTGAATTTCTACTCTTGTATAGAATTAGGACTTGATATGTATATACAGTCCGATTGCATTTACTATTTTTTTGTAATATTTTGTTGACCTAACAAAATTTGCCTGTTCTTATTATTTGATTGGCTCACCCTAATTTTGTTTCGTGACTACTTTTTTCATGTTTTTTATTCGATTGCTGCTTTTCTGGGATATCTATAATGAAAAATGTAATCTAGGCTCTCCTAAAAACCTTAAATTTTTAAAATTTTTAAAAAAATCTTAATAATAAAAAACTAAGAGTAACTAAAATTTAGATTCTAGATTTTTCAAAATCAGTACTTTACTTTTTTGTATGGCCTTTGAGCTAGTTATGAAATGGACTGCATGCATGGACATATGCCCCGTGAAAATTAATAGAGCCTTCATGCTATAGAGTTGTGATAGACAACTGCATCATATGCATATACCTGAGGATGAGTCCCTGCACTTCTCCATACCTAACTTGCCAAGCATAATTTTTACTTAAGAGGTTGTTTAGCACTACTAGGGTGTTAGAGGCATCCCTGACCTAGATGGGGCATAAGTCTTGGTCTAGAGTGTTTCCAGCTTTAAAGATGAATCTCTTTTTCTCTTTATTACAACAACAACTTTGTCAGTTTTTCCTAAAAACCATAATCCCCATCTCTTTTAGCTCTACCTGTTTAGGATCATAAAAACTAGAGTTTCATTCATTTGTCTTAAGCACTACTGAGACATCCTTGGATGGTGCAATTCACAGATCACTGATAAGGAGCCTCCGGTAGCATTGTGTTGAATACCTTCATAACTAGGTGGTCGCGACTTTCTAAATGCTCAGTTTCTAATTTAATTTTAGTATCTTCTCTTTTGGCACAGTTATGAAAACAAGTATACGTATCAGTCAAAATATGCATGACTCTAGTGGAGTCATGCTTATCAATCCCACAGGGAATAGAACAGAACTTTAAAATGCAAAAAGTAGTGCAAAAAGCCAATATCCAATTCACGATGCACGTACTGAAAATATTGAAGTCACTAATAGTATAAAGACAATTAAATATTCAAGTTCATTAAAGTACTAAATAAGCTTCTAAGCAAGTTATCTAACACAAAACTAAGTTTTTGTGTTGCAACTTTCAAATATGGAGAAGACGTCCTCCCCCTTATAATGATGTTGTGGTGAATGAAAGATAAATATTAGTAGGATATTGTTTTGTGACAAATAGGAGCATTCATATCCTTTACCCTCTTTCGAGGGTTGTAAACAACATTGACTAATCCTAGGTTTATCTCCTAAATCAATAGCTAGGCTGAGAGGATACTGGCTAACACTCCAGAGCTCCCACTTCCCTTCCCCTAAAGACTAGCTCTTGCTTTAGTTTATAAACACTACAACCAAATTGGGGATTTTAGCCTGTCACTTTAAAATCTTCAATTCTACGCCCAATAAAATATATTTCTCTATTTATTTGCGTTCAACCCTCATGAACTTTTCCATCCATAAGACTTAAATGTGATTTTCACCATTGTTGTAGAATACATAGCCCTTTCAGATCATATGATTCACAAAAAATTTTAACAATTCAATTGGCCATATCGAAAAGTAAATGAAGCATTAAGTGTAAAATCATTACAACATTTAAGCATGAATTCACACAACCAATCTAAATCATCATCACATCACCACGTCTCATTGCAAGGAGAAGAGAAAGAAATTTACTCAGAAATCATGAGGAAGATATGACAAAACAAGGATTTTATATTTAAAAGCAACTTCATACAACCATAAGAAGTAAATACAACTTATCTCAAGTTCTTCCCAAAGCAAATCCCTTAAAGTTCCTTTGAATTCTATTATCTCTTTACAACTCCACACAATTCCTCCTTTAGATGAATAAGGGAGAAGAAATCTCTCATTTTCCTTCTCCTCCTACACTCGAGAAATCAAATACAATCCCTAGCTCTCTCACACTCTTCAAATAAGTTGAAACACTGTCCCCAACACTCACACCTTCGAATTTGGGCACCAAAAGCAGTTTAAATTCGTTTAGAAAGAAATCTCCAAGAGATTTTCCAAGCACCCCTTAAAAATCTGTCCAAATACGTTGAATTTGGGCATAAGGCGACTTCGGGCACTGCTGGCGCTCAATTATTCAAATCATCGCATAATCTCTGGAAATGGGCACTGTCGACGCCAGTAGGCAATTTTGGCCACTTTGTCTCTTTTTGCTCCAAATTCGTTTCTTTTTTGCTTCCTTTGGCTTCAAACACCTAAAATCATCATACCTTCAACAAAACATGAAAAATTCCTTCCTTTAAAATGCAATATCACCAAAATTGAGTAAAAACATATATAAGAAATCCAACATATTTTTGGTGTGTCAAAATCCCTCAAACTTAACTATTACTTGCCTTCAAATAATTCTTCTACTATATAAAATTATGATTCATGATAGAGAACTTCACTTTAAAGATATCAGAATTTATGATTTAAATGAATATAATAGCAAGACTTTCAGAAAAGTTAATAATAACTCAGATCAAATTTATAGGTGCAAGATCATCTAGTCATCAAGTTTAGGAGTTCTAGTCTCATATTTATTTCAAGAATGACTATAATTTATCACAATAAGTGCACCTGAAAGAATAATTTGAAAAATAAATCCATGAGAACTCTATTAGTAAGGATGCTAATACTTTAAATATAAGTTCAGAAATGTACTTAAATTCTTTCTTTTAAGTTGATTCCATTGAAACCATATTTTGATTAGGCATCTCCTCAAGCTTCTCCTCACTTATATTTTCTTTTTCTTTTTTATATTTGGATAGTTTTTCAATCCTTTTCTTTTTCTTTTCTCTTTTTTTTTTTTGTTTTGGGATTGTTTTTTAATCCTTTTTTTCTTTTCAAGTGAGGATTACTATATCTGGATAGCCTTTAATAATTTTGAACTTCACTTTCCTCCCCTTAAAGTTGGAACTTGTGACATTCCTTTATTTTATAAATTTATATTAGCTTTTAAATGATTCACCATAGAGACTCACTTCTTATCCCTTCATATAAACCTCAAGGATTCTTAATATTTCAAAAATACAGTTTTCCTTTACTTTAAGTAATCAACTATAATCTAATCCTCTTATACTAAATATATTGGCCCATAAAGTTAATCTTCATTATTAGAAATTCTTCACTTAAGCCTTCTAAGATATTTAAATAAAACCAACAATTTAGTTATCTAAAGCTAAGTTCTAACATCATAAACCATGCTAAAATTAATTTTGAAATAAAAATATTTTAATGAGGAAAACTAAAAGTTATATATATATATATATATATAT
>JXCR01066654.1:75047-88762 GCA_002079205.1 Phalaenopsis hybrid cultivar
TATATATATATATATATATATATATATATATATATATATATATATATATATATATCCCCCAAACACAATATTAGAGGTAAAAATTACAGAACTTTCTTGATCATTTGCTTAAATTCCTTTTTCGGTGTGACACTTGTGGAGAATCATTCTTTTGTTGTTCATCTCTATTCACTGAGGCAGCTTCCTTCCTTTCATCTGTGATATGTATAATCTCCGGTTGATTAACTTCTGGGGAGGCTAACTATGGTGGTTGAGACTATCCTTGAGCAGTGGCCATGACGATCATGGCAGTAACCATCTCTTCCTATCTTTTCTCCATTTGGCTGATTTGCTCATCCCTTAAGAAAACAACCTTATGCAGGTCATCTATGGCATTCTCTTCGACGAGAGGTTGAGCATCACACTCAGATGCAGCGTCGCTGGTCTCGATGAAATGGATATCCATGAAATCTTTCTTGATGTAATCATTGAAGTCAAATTCTTCATCATCATCAATGGAAACTCCATGTTCTAGGGCCAACTCAAAAATTTGGACCCTAAGCTTTTCAACATTTTCTTCAATTATTGATTCTTGTAGCACCTTGAGATCTGGAGGGCTTTGCTAGACATCCTCTACTTGCTCATCCATCTTGCTAGCAATTGCTGCAACAATGTTGGATACTTTGGACCTTTGCTTCATTCCATGATCTTGCCCTTTAGGCTCATTCAAATGTATTAATACGGTGACCTTGGGTACCCATACCTTTTTCTTTGACAGTGATGTCTTGAGATGAAGTGTCTCAGCAGAAACATCAACATGTCAAAGAGAAGTATGCTCCCCAAGACGCAGACCAAATACAATACTGGGTGATATCTTTGTCTTTTCCTTTGAAACTTTAAGAACATCCTTGTGACTGGTAATTGGTAGAATTCTTGGATCCATAAGCGACTTAACTGGTCGACGGCCTGTGGGTCTAATGACAACAGAATTAGTAGCAACCATGGTGGTATCTGATTCTGAAACTGCTTATATGCAACAGTATAACAATAATTCTGATTATATTTTTCATTTATATTTCCTTATTTTGCAACAAAACCAAAACTTGATCTTGAAGAAAAATAAGAATTTAACTTTTAATTTATATATATTGGGAATTACGCAAGTATACATATCGTTATCAAGTAATATAATACTTTTTTATTAAGACCTGAATATTGAACCCACTGAGACGATATGCAACATGCACTTTTTTGGAAAACTTTCTATTTTTAACAAGATAATTATTTAAACTAAAGACATTTTCGCAGTAAAGAAAGTTTAAATATTTTTGGTAATTTTAATATCTTAAAAAAAATAGTACAAACTTAAAAAGATAACTTGAGTTTTTGTAGAAGAAAAACACTAAATATGAAAATATTTTTCTCCCTATCATGAATCAGAAATAAGTATAGGAATTCTGTTGTGGATGTATGCATATTGTGTTGTGGCAAATAGAAGCAATACTATTCTTTACTCTTACTAGAAATGCTATAAAGAACATTGGCTAATTTAAAGTTTGAACTGTTCTGAAGACCGGCTAGGCAGGGAAGATACTAGCTCTCACTCTAGAGTTCCATCCTTTCCCTCCTCCTGGGGGCTAACATCTCATATAAGAACCTAAAATAATAAACCAAGTTGGGGGCTTTAACTTGTCACTTTAAAGTCCTCTAACTCTTCACCCTTCNAAATACTTTTCATAACTTCCGTCCAAAACTTAATTACTTATATTTTTATGAAGAAAGATAAAGAAAACTACTCAAAATCAATGGAGAAAACAAACCACACTTCAGTTTAAGAGAAGAAATCACTGTCAAACCAACAACAAGTCTCAATTAAAACCAAAAGTAGTCTCAAAACAAAAAGATAAAAAACTTATCTCAAGTCCTCCACCAAACTCTTGAAGTTCCATTGAACCTCTTCTCTTTTACAATCATAATTCCTCCACTAAAATCTTCAAGTTCCTTTGATTCTCTTCTCCTTACAATCACTCAAAATAAAAAAAAACAAAAAGGATAAAATAAAAGTAAAAGTGATGCCTGAAGATCTCTCCGAACTAACTCCCTAAATGAGAACTTTCAAAACTTTCCAATACTTTAAGGACTCTTTTCTAACTCCTCTCTTCTTTATTTTATAATTTTTTAAAAGGTGTCTTGGTTTCTCTTCAAAATATGTCTAGATTGGATGTTTTCTCCTAAGAGATGCATCCTTTCGTGATACTTTTCGTCCATGGTGGTTATAACCACCTATTTAGTTAATGGGTGCCTCAAAAACCTATTCAAAATTTGTAGAAACTGAATTTACTCGTCCAATAACTGCCACTGACGCTTAAGCACGGGAACTCTGGCGCTTAGGTGTGGCCTTCTCTGTTTAACCGGTGCTTGTGTCCTGGATCTAGCGCTTAGGCGCCAAAACTCTTTTGCACATTTTTCACCTTTTTGCTCCAAATTTGATCCTTTTTNGTCAAAACAGAAAGATAACAACTTATCTCAAGTCCTCCACGAAACTCTTGAAGTTCTATTGATTCTCTTCTCTTTACCATCACTCAAAATAAAATAACAAAAAGATAAAAATAAAAGTAAAAGTGGTGCCTGAAATTCTCTTTAAACTAAGTCCCCAAATGAGAACTTTCAAAACTTTCCAATACTTTAAGTACCACTTCCAAGTCCCAATCTACTTTCTTTTATAATTATCCAAAGGGTGCCTTGGTTTCTCTTCAAAATATGTCTAGATTCGATGTATTTCCCTAAGAGATGCATCCTTTCGTGATANTAGGATAAAGAAAATAAAATGTGGTTCTTGAAAATCTCTCCGAACAAACTTCCGGAAAAGAACTTTCAAAACTTATCAATATTTTCAGGACTCTTTTCTAAGTCCTATCTTCTTTCTACTATAGTTTTACAAGAGGTGCATTGGGATCTCTTCAAAATGTGTCTTGATTCGATGTATTTTCCCAAAAGATGCATCCTTTCATCATAATTTTCGTCCATGGTGGTTAGAACCATCTATTAAGCTAATGGGTGCCTCAAAGAGCTCTTTAAAACTCGTGAAAACTGATTTTACTTGTTTGGTAACTGCCACTGATGCTTAAGAACGGGGTCTCAGCGCTTAGGCACGACCTTCTCTATTTAACCGGCGCTTAGGCCCAAAAACACTTTTGCATAATGTTTCACTTTTTTGCTCCAAATTTGATCCCTTTTCACTTCTTTAAGCGTCTTTTCCATTTTTACTTGTATCTGAAAGAAAAACACAAAAATACCTTCCATTAAAGTGCAATATCTAAAAAATAGGTATAAAAATGTGTCTAAAAACACTATATATTTTAGGTGTATCATAATCTCCCAAACTTAAAATGTTACTTGTCCTTAAGTGACACTTCAATCTTTAAAAACCAAATCCCCAATTATTTGTCCTCTAGTGAAACTTCAATCTTTAAAAACCAAATATGTATGATATGTATATGAGTTTCTTTAGGAGTTACTAGAATTTAGATTTAGAAATATAGTAGTCTAATTTTGAAAAACTAATTAGTAAATGAGACCAACTTAAAGTTTGAAAATTTTTAATGATAAGAACTTTGAAAATATGAGTTCCTATCTAAATCAGAAATATTATAAGTTCTCTAAATTTAGATTTTAGATCTTTTATTTTCTCTACTTAAAATTTTTATTAAAAATAATTTTATTTACTATATTATATTTATAAGCTTAAAATTTTATCAAGTCTTATACTAAAAAAATCAAATGTAGAACCAACTTTTGATTAGGCACTAATCCTCAAGCTTCTACCCTTACATTTTTTTTTCTTTTCTTTTTATTTTTCTTTTCTTTTTCTTTTTTTTTCCTTTTCTTTTTCTTTTTCTTTTTCTTTTTCTATTTCTTTTTAATTTTATTTTTCTTTTTTAGGCAAGGATTACCATATCTGGATAGGCCGTTAATGATTTTGAATTCCACTTCTCCTTTCCTAAAGTAAAGTCTTGATAAAAAACTTTTACTTATACATATAATAATAGTTTTGAAAATCATTTTAATAAAAGAAATTTAATTATTAAAAATAAAAGTCTAAATTATCTAAATTTTTCAAAAATATAAATTTTCTTACTAAAGATAGTCACTTATATTAATCATTTTCTATAAAAGATTTTTAACTTTAAGTTTTTCTTCATTACTTAAAATTTTAACTAATTTTTTTTACTCATTTCTAAAATCAAAATTTACTTCCCTAATATAACTTCATATATATAATCAAATTTTCTTTTAAAATTCAAATTCACTTGTAGTTCATTTGAGAACAAATAAAATTCCAGTTTTGAAAATGTTTTGTATCCCCCAAAACATGAATTTTTAACAGATTAAACTGTTTAACATTAGATATATTTAAGCAAGATTGAAAATTTAAAAATAACATGCTAAAAAAAATTTTAACATCCTAATTATACAATTATAAAACTAAAGACAGGAGTAAAATTAATTTTTGATCAAATTTTTTATATATTCATTTTAATTTAACATGTAGAGATTCAATAGTCTTCTAAACAGTGGGTATAAAAGAAAACAACACACTAACAAGAAAAAAGAAAAATACATGGCAACAGTTTCTGAATTTCAAGTTTAAGATCAATGCTAGCAAGATTTTCTACTTGATAACAGATATGAAATTAAGTTAAGTTCTAAACTAACTAAATCACAATACTAAACACAAAAGAATAGCTACTACCCTAAAATTTAAAAATAAAACAAAATAATGTCTAACACAAAAATCACAACAACAACACAACATAAAAATTCAAAACACAATATAAAACATAGTTCCAAAATAACACAGATGCAAATGTAGTAGGCTCAAACCACAAAGTTCACATCATTTTACAACCATAAAATGAATCTCTCAGCTTTACTCTTCATCCTCAGAATCACTGATGTACCATTTCTGTAGCATCATAATCAGAATATTGAGGATATGGAGAAAATTACACTCCTGGTTCACTTCTAATCAGGCTCTCCAAAGATGAGTGGAATTTCTCTTCACAATCACTCTTCCTTCTATTATAACTATTAGTATGATCTGCAAAAAGCTCTAAATTTTGTACCTTATCTGCGGTAAAATTGATATTGCCCATCATCTTCTGTAATAGCTCATCCCGAGTCTTGGTATCACCTCTAGATGTAGAAGCATGAGAAGTAGATGGTTGTGATGAAGATGCAGCAGAGGTAGATGCAGCAAATGTCTCTAATCCATAACTTCTTGAAAATCATCCTCTCTAGCCAAAAATCAAATGCTCAGAATAAGACTTCACATTAACCTTCATGATGGGCTTTAGAGGTAATAGAACTTCCTCCCAACTATCATACTTCACTCCAACCTGCTCGCATAATGAAAATATCAAGGAAGCAAATCCCATACTTGCAGTAGTAGCAGCAGCAGCTGAACTGATTTTAGTGTGATAGATCAAAGCCCCTATTTTGATGGGCTTTCCCTCTTGAATAAAATAATTTAGCGTTGCTCTCTCCCTGGTCACTTCATTGAGATGATTGGTTGGAAGCAGATGAGCAGAAATTAAATAGTGCCAGGCCTTCGAAGGTGCACATAAATTTGAAGTTGGAAAATTTACTCTCCTCTCATTGGTTATCTTCTAAAGTCCTCTCCCACTAGTCAAATATGAAATAATCTCGTCTAACTCTGCTTCAGTAGGACTATAATTCGCATAAAAACATAAAGTCTCCGGTGGTAAATGGTAAAACAAATTGATTACCTCTGGAGTAAAAGGTACCAACTTTCTTCTAACCATAACTCGATCATCTTCAACCTCTGGGAGATTTGCATAAAACTCCCTTACAACGGCAGAGAAACAACAAAACTGTTCCCACTGTCGACAGACTATAAGGTCTTCTACCTGTCCACCTGGACTCTTGAAACATTGCTCCTGAATCAATTTTCGTGACTGTAGAGCGTCACTCTATCGATCCTAAGCTTTCAAACTGATAAACTTGCTCGAATCGAATGGGCTCTTTCCTCTACTCCTTTTCATTCCTGGTGCCATTCTACAAAATTTGATAAATTCCAAAAATAACTTTAAAAATCAAGTTTAAATCACTAAACTAAACTTCCAAAAAACACCAACTAAACTTCACAAGAAATTTTCAAAGATTTTTCTTCACTTTTAACCATGAATAGTAAATTTTTGAAATCTTCCATATATGCTCAAAATATATGGTGAAAATCCAAAATTGTTGCATAAGTAAAGCTTTTACCTTAAGGAACTTGGATTTAGCAAATCTCACTCGATTCCATCAAGAAATCTTCAGATTCCACATACAATAGTCCTTAAAAGCACGATTTTGAGTTGGGGAAGACTATAGGAGGTGTTAAAAATGGTATTTTTCGGGCTTAAAATTCACTTTTAACCGTTCGCGAACCAGTTTTTGTGAACCAGTGCTTAAGCACGAATAAGTGGCGTTTAGGCGCCTGCCTCTCGGATTGGCTCGCGCTTAAGTGCTAGTGCACAAATTTTGAAATGTTTAAATTTAAGTAAAATGCACTATTAGCCTAAGTAAATCACCACTAAATGGACTCACAACACTTAAATGACTATTTTTACTTCCTATAACTCCCTTCTCACTTAAAATTCTCCATAATAGTTAATTCAATTTGAGGCTAAAAATAACATAAATTTTCACAAAAATAAACTTATATTAGTTAACAAATAAGTACAAACACATTTAATACTTAGTTCTCTCTCCAAATAGTCTTCGATGAGAAAATTTTCCTTAGTACAAAACACTTAACACACATTTACAATTAAACACATAAGTGACACAAACACTAAACACAAGACAGAAACACTAACACACTTAAAAACATGACTCCAAACACACAATTCCTAACACTTAACTTAGTGCCACTTTTCATTACAAGGAACGAATTCCTGTCTTTCAGTAGTCTCTCCAGGAATATAGAGTTGATAAAATGAACAGTGGTGACGAGCTCTAATACTATCATCTTGGATCCATTTTTGCTTAAGGAACTTCGCCTTATCCGCTTCCTCTATATAAATGGTACGGCTGGATTGCATCTTAAGTTGCCACCCAATATGTTCTAGATGAGCATGCAATTCAAGCACCTTAGTCTCTAATACAGATATAGTATTCTCCATCTTGTTGATCTTCTCAGATATTCATTCAATACTAACGACTAAGAAACCGTTATACATCTCCTGTGCACTTTGACTAATGAAATTCTTCTTCATGACTTTTTCCTTCTTCTTCAAATCCATCTCTCATGAGGACATTTTCTCTAAATCTCTCACTTTTTTAGACTTTCAGGGATAAAAATAATCTAGGGTGAAATTCCTTCGCGAACCCCTTCTATTTATAGGCCTAATTCCCTCTCATAACTTCTAGGCACGACTAGAAACTGCCAAGACACATTTATTCCAACTAAATTGAAGTTATACCTTCTAGAAATTGAAATTTGCACATGTGATTAAACTGCCGCGCTTAAGCGCCAGATCTGGCGCTTAAACGCTAGTGCACATTTTTGTACCAGTCAACTTAATGTCCAAATTCTCATTCTAACATGTCTAGGTTACTAAATAAAGTTTAAATTAATTACTAGCACATAATAAACTAAACAAATACTACCCCAAATTTCTTAATCAGACTCAAAACAACAATCAAAGGAAAGACACACTGATAACTATGGGTTGCCTCCCACAAAGCGCTTGGTTTTATGTCATCAACCTGACGCAATCAGTGCTCATTCTGGTTGACCCAACATCATTCCATTATATATTTATGAGGATTCTCTATGTAATAAGGTTTCAGTATATGTCCATTCACTTTAAAAATTTTATCAAAATTAGGATCTTTAATATCCACAGCTCCATAAGGATAAACTTTAATCACAATAAATGGACCCATCCACCTAGATTTAAGTTTTCTTGAAAATAATCTTAACCTTGCATTACATAGCAAAAATTCTTGCCCTTGCTGAAAATTTTTAGTAAGAATCTTTCGATCATGCCACATTTTCATCTTTTCTTTATAAATCCTTAGCACTCTCATAAGATTCATTCCTTATCTCTTCAAGCTCATTTAATTATACCACATTTTTATCTTTTCTTTGTAAATCTTAGCACTCTCATAAGATTCATTCATTATCTCTTCAAGCTCATTTAATTGCAATAATCTTTTCTCAGCAGCATTTAATATTTTTAATTGAACTCTTTAATAGCCCAATATGCTTTATGCTCAAGTTCAATTGGTAAGTGACAAGTTTTCCAAAATATTAGCCTATATGGGGACATTCCTAAAGGAGTTCTATATGTTGTCCTATAAGCCCACAAAGCATAGTCAAGTTTGACTGACTAATCCATTTTTGTTGGATTCACAAATTTTTCGATAATTCTTTTAATTTCTCGATTGGATAATTCAACCAACCCACTTATCTGAGGATGATAAGTAGTAGCAATCCTATGATTTATATGATATTTACTTCTCCATAATGACATTTCTGAAATGACTTCGCCCATCAATAATGATAACTCTTAGTATCCAAAATCTATAAAATATGTTTGTTTTCAAAAATTTTGCAACACTTTGAGCATGACATTGAGGTAAAACAACAGCTTCTATCCGTTTGGATACATAGTCCACTGCTAACATAATATAAAAATTTTTGAAATATGGTATAAATGGTCCCATGAAATCTAATCCCCAAACATCAAATATTTCAAATTCTAGCATAAATTGAGGGACATCTCATTTCTTCTAGAAATATTGCCTACTCTTTGACATCGTCTAGCATATAATTGAGGGGCATCTCATTTCTTCTAAAAATATTGCCTACTCTTTGACATCTTATCTAAGTTTTGATATAAGCATTTAACATCTCTAAAAATGTAGGCCAATAAAATCCAGATAGTAGAATTTTGTATGCTGTTTTATCAACTCCAAAATTTCCCCCAAAATCAAAATTATGACATTTTTTGATAATTTCATTAGTTTCTTCTAATGGTGCACATCTTCGAATGATCAAATCCTTTCCTTATTTATATAAATATGGGTCATCCCAAAAATAAGTCTTAGCTTCCGAAATAAATTTCCTCATTTGTTGGTATGTCATTCCATGGGGTTTAAGATCACTAACAATATTGTTCAAAATGTTGGCATACCACAGAATACACCACTCATTTACACTGAACAATTTTTCATTTGGAAAGTGCTCATTAGTTTCTTTTTCAAAACAGAGTGGTTTTTCTAATTCAAGCCTGGACAAATGATCAGCAATTTGATTTTTTGTTCCCTTCAGATCTACTATTTCAAAATCAAACTCTTGTAAAAGAAGAATCCATCTTATAAGTCTCGGTTTAGTATCCTTCTTTTTCATTAAGTACTTAATAGTAGAATGATCTGTATGCACTATACAATGAGTTCCAATCAAATATGATCTAAATTTATCAAAGACATATATTATTGCTAATAACTCTTTTTCAATTGTTGTATAGTTAAATTGAGTTTCATTAAGAGTTTTACTAGCATAGTAAATTACTTTGAAAATTTTATCATATCTTTGTCCTATAACAGCTCCAATAGCATAATCTCATGCATCACACACATGTTCAAAAGGTTTTTCCCAATTTAGTGAAACTATAATTGGTGCAGTGATTAATTTTTCTTTTAATAAATTGAAAGGTTTGAGGCATTTCTTATTAAAATTGAAAATTGCATATTTTTGAAGTAAATGGCATAAATGCTTAGCAATCTTTGAAAAGTTTTTAATATATCGCCTGTAGAATCTAGCATGTCCTAAAAAACTCCTAATTTCCCTTACATTTGTTGGATAAGGTAAATTAGTGATCACTTTAATTATAGCAGGATCTACTTTCATAGCATTTTCTGATATTTGATGACCTAATATAATTCCCTCCTGCTACCTTAAATTGACATTTTTCCCCGTTAAGGACTAAATTTGTTCCTTCACAGCACTTAAGAGCTTTAGATAAATGTTCTAAACATGAGCCAACTAAAGTTCCAAACATTGAAAAGTCATCCATAAAGACTTCAATTCCTTTTTCAATTAAATCACAAAAAATTGCCATCATAAATCATTGAAATGTAGTAAGGGCATTACATAAACCAAAGGGCATTCTTCTAAATGCAAAAGTACCATAAGGACTGGTAAATGTTTTTTTCTCTTGATCCTTAGGAGATAGTTGAATTTGATGATAATCGATATATCCATCCAGAAAACAAAGGTGTTTATGCTTAGCTAGTCTATCCAACATTTGATCTAGAAAGGGTAGTGGAAAATGATCATTCCTAGTGACAAGATTTAATTTTCTATAATCAATGCATATTCGCCACCCTATAACTTGTCCAATATCTATTACCTCATTATGCTTATTCACAGTTACACTTACTCCTCCTTTCTTAGGAACACAGTGAATTGGACTAACTCATGCACTATCTGAAATAGGGTAGATAATTCCAGCTTCTAACCACTTTAAAATTTTTTTTTAACAACCTCTTTTATAACAAGATTTAATCTCCTTTGTGGATCAGCCTTGAATTTGCAGTTTTCTTCCTGATTAATTGTATGCATAAAAATTAATGGACTGATTCCTTTAATATCAGCAATTGTCCATCCGAAGGCTTTCTTAAAATTTTTTCAGAATTTTCATCAGCTTCTCTTCTTCTTCCTTTGTTAACTTCAAGGAAATTATAACAGGTAAAGTAGAGGAATCTCCTAAAAATTCATATTTTAAATGTTCAGGAAGTAATTTCAACTCAAGCTCTGGAGTTTTTTCAATAGATGGACAAAATGATTTATCTTTGTCTATCGTGTCCAAAATTTCTAAACTTTCTTGAACATAACCTGAATCTTCCTTATAAAGGTTTACACATTGATCTAATTCCTCTTCTTGCTCGTATTCCAAATATTTTTCTTCAGATTTTTCTTCATAAGTAGTCTCAAAATGGCATTCGATCAGATGTCTTGTAACATCCATTCTATATCTTTCATCATCTTTACCTTTTGCAGGGTTTTTCATTGATTTTGAAATATTAAAAGTAACAGTTTGATCATTGACATGCATCATTAATTCCTCTTTCTATACATCTATCATTGCTCTTCCTGTGGCTAGGATAGGTCTCCCCAAAATGATAGGTATCTCTTTATCTTCCTTCATATTTAGCACAATGAAATCAACAGGAAAGATAAATTGATCCACTTTCACACTAGGACATCTTTTATAACTCCTTTAGGATAGGTTATTGAACGATCTACTAACTGCAGAGTTACAATAGTAGGGGTTATTTCTCCTAGTCCTAATCTTTTAAATATTGATAATGACATAAGGTTAATGCTTGCACCTAAATCACATAAAGCTTTCCCATAAAATTTGTTTGCTATTACACATGGAATTGTAAAGTTACCAGGATCTTTAAGCTTTTAGGAAGTTTCTTCTGAATTATAGCTCTGCACTCCTCACTAAGTGCAACAGTCTCATATCTTTAAACTCCCTTTTTCTGTTGAGAATATCCTTCATAAACTTTACATAGCTTGACACTTGTTCTAAGGCTTCAGACATTGTAATATTGATTTTAAGTTTCTTAAATATTTCCATAAATTTTGAAAATTGCTTATCCAACTTCTGTTGTCAAATTCTCTAAGGAAATGGAGGTGGTGGTTTTTCTAAATGAATTTTTGGTAGAGAAATAGGTCTTTCAGAATCTTTCGTAGCATCCTCTTTTGATTCTTCAATTTCTTCTCTCTCTACTTCAATCTCTTTTTTAATCCTACCTCCCAACTCTCTTCCTCTTCTAGGTTGTACGGCTTTAACTTGCTCTTTGTTCTTGTCTTTTGGATTTGATTCAATATTACTAGGAAGTGTTCCTTGGGATCTATTACTTAATGAACTTGAGATTTAGCCAAGTTGATTCTCAATATTTCTAATTATAGCTCCATGACTTTGTAACTGATTACCCATTTGTAACGCCACTTCTTCTATAGAAAACTTCTTATACTTAAATTGTGTATTACTGTTGAAACCTGGAGGATAAGTAAATCTATAATTATTATTCCCTTGGTTGTTCCAGTTTCCCAATAGGTTTACTTAGTTGTTCCTCCATTGCTGATTATTACCACCCAAACTGTTATTCCAGTTAAAGTTGGGATGGTTCTTCCAACCTGGGTTATAATAATTGAAATATGGGATATTTTGCTTATTATTTATGACATTCAAAGTTTCTAATGATGCTTGAGAATCTACCATTTGGCCTAATGAATTCTCTTCAATCATGAAAATTGGTTGAGAAAAATTCATTCCAAATTGGTCTAACTTCATTGAAATTGCAGCAACTTGATTTGCTAACATAGTAAATGCATTAGTTTCATGAATATTGGCTACCTTGTTTGGATTTACCCTCTCATAAGGCCATTTAAAATTATTGGTAGCCATCTCTTCAATTAAAGCATAAGCATGATGAAATGGTTTTGACATCAATGAACCACCAGCAACAGCATCGATAATAGATCTAAGAGAACCAATTAATCCAAAGGTTTAAGTTATTAACCAATCTGGTATAGCATGGTGTGGACAGTTATTTAAATATTTCCCAAGCTTCTTAAATAGATTCCCCTTCAAACAGATTAAAATATGTATTGTCATTTCTAAGCTTCGCAGTTTTTTGTGGTGAAAAATATCTAGTAAGGAATTTTTATGCTAAATCACCCTAAGTTTTGATATATCCAGGTGCTAACAAATTCAGACACACCTTAGCTTTATCCTTCAGTGAGAAATGAAATAACCTAAGTCTTATTGCATCATCTTAAACATCATCGTATTTAAATGCAACACACAATTCTAGAAAATTGGTAAGAAGTAAATTTGGATCTTCAGTTGGTGATTCCCAAACTGATTATTTGATACCATTTGGATAATAGTAGGTTTAAGTTCAAATAAATTAGCTACTATAGTAGGTTTTTGAATACTACAATGAAGTTCATCTACAGTAGGGTTGGCATAATCTCTTAAAGGACTAAAATCTTGATGAATTTCAGTATTTTGATTATTTTGGTATGCCATTTCTATAGTTTTTTTGGATTTTTCAAGATTTTTAATTTTTTTGGTTTTTCTGATTTTTCTAATTGTTCTTTCTAATTCATAATCGTAGGGCATTAGTCCTTCAAAAACATGAACTATGCATCCACTAACATAAAATAAAATAAAATAAAATAAAATAAAACATTGCCAAAAACTTGATCCCGATGTTTTGTATATGTAAGGATTTATGAAGTTGACACCACTACAAGAAGATTTTAATCCCTACCAATGACACCAATAACTTGATACCTGAATACTTAATGCTTATGCACAATATAACAATAGTTCTGATGGTATTTTTCACTTATATTTCTTTATTTTGCAACAAAACAAAAAACTTGATCCTGAAGAAAAATAACAATTTAACTTTTTAATTTATATATATTTATATTGAGATATTACGGAAGTATACGTATCGTTATCAAATAATATAAAACTTTTTTATTAAGACCTGAATATCGAACCCACAGTGAAGATTATGCAATATGCACTTTTTAGAAAGTTTTTCTATTTTTAAAAAGATAATTACTCAAACTAAAAACAATTTTGGCAGGAATTTAAAAATTAAAATATTTTTGGTATTTTTGATATTTT
>JXCR01066654.1:89195-107782 GCA_002079205.1 Phalaenopsis hybrid cultivar
AGAGACAATACCAGCCCGGTTCTTACATGTTTTCACAATAAATTTTAACATCTGGATTGGTCAAATCAAGAAGTAAATGAAGTGCATGGATTTAATCATTCATAACTTCTTCCAACATTAAAAATCAATACTCTCCACAACTTCCATCCAAAACTTAATTACTTATCATTTTAAGAAGAACGATAAAGAAAACTAGTTAGAATCTATGGAGAAAACAAAACCACACTTTAGTTTAAAAGAAGAAATCATTGTCAAGAAAACAACAAGTTTCAATAAAAAACCAAAAGTAGTCCAAAATAAAAAGATAAAAACTTATCTCAAGTCCTCCACCAAACTTTTAAAGTCCTTTGAATTTTTTCTCTTTTACAATCACTCAAAACAAAATAATAAAAAGGTTAAAGTAAATAAAAATTGGTTCCTGAAAATTTCTCCGGACTAACTCCCTAGAAAAGAACTTTCAAAACTTGCCAATATTTTCAGGACTCTTTTTTAAGTTCTCTCTTCTTTCTTTTATAGTTTTCCAACAGGTGCCTTGGGATCTCTTCAAAATGTGTCTTGTTTCGATGTATTTTTCCAAGATAAGCATCCTTTCATGATAATTTTCATCCATGGTGGTTACAACCACCTATTAAGCCAATGGGAGCCTTAAAAACCTCTTCAAAATTTGTGAAAACTGATTTTACTCATCTAGTAACCGCCACTGATGCTTAAGAATGGGGTCTCGGCGCTTAGGTGCTACCTTCTCTGTTTAACCGGTGCTTAATCGTTGGATCTGGCGCTTAGGCACCAAAATTATTTTGCACATTTTTCACCTTTTTGCTCCAAATTTGATCCTTTTTCACTTCTTTAAGCATTTTTTTCCATTTTTACTTGTATCTGCAAAAAAAAAAACACAAAAATACCTTTCATTGAAGCACAATATCTCAAAAATAGGTATAAAAATTTGTCTAAAAACTCTATATATTTTGGGTGTATCAAAGCTCTCCCAACATTTTCTTTTCTTTTCTATTGTCATTTGCCCTTATTTCTTCTTCTCTAAGTTTTTTAATATCTTAAGGTTATCAATGTGATCTAAGAGAATAAATTATTTGGAGAATCAGACAATAGAATAGGTAAATAGAGTGGCGACTCCTTCGTGACAATGATACCAACAAAATAATGACATGGTGATGATTGCAAAGATTTGGCAAAGGAAGTGACATTCCACTGAAGACATTCTGGTGGTGACAAGAACCACGGAAGCTAATTATAAACACATAAAAGTACTAAAAAGTGTCATCCTTTATTGCTTCATAAACAGTACAATAATGCTTTAGAGGGAACACAATCCTACTTTGAGCTATAATTTGCATTAGAAAGGGAATGAATTAGATAAAAAATTCATTAATATTTTGGTTGGCCATTATAAAATCACTTAAAGTGACTTGATGATGTGCTTAAGTAAAGCATTTTGCAAATACATCCTCTAACTTGATGAAATTTTGAATGCACCATTCCATAAGCTGACATACCACTTGAAAGCAAACAAAGCCAAAGTAGTAACAAAAAGGCATAGGAGTAAGACATCGTTATTCCCAACATTGCAACATAATGCACGTACTAAGCAATATGTTGATGGAGATTTTCAACTTCATCAAACTACTTCAATAGTAGAGTGAAGAACCTTGGAGGGTATGATATGTAATCATATGCCTCAGGATAAGTTCTACCTCTTTGAACTATGGCCTTGCCCTGCTAAGAAACTAGGACAACCTAGAATCTTGCATCTACTAGAAACTGCAAATGTGAGTCAAAGGGTGCTTGCTCTTGTTGGGTGCCATTTGAGGAAGTGGTATGTACATGCTTAGCAGGTTCAGGTAGAAAAACGAGCATCACCAAATGTCTCTACCTATGTAAGAGGTGAGACTACATCAGACCTAGCGCGATCAGCATATAGCATAGTGATCTGGGTAGTGAGGATGACTATATTACACTTTAGAAGGGTGATAGTATCCTTAAGAGTATGACCCCCTTGATTGATTGTAGAGGCATCTAGAGCCTCTACAGGCTTGTGATTGTTAGTCACATGAGTAGTCACTATCACTACCATGACATGGTGAGTTTCCATCTAAAAAATCATGCAACGCATATCTCAGGAGGTCATCCTCTTTGAGGAGGTCATAAAAATCAATACAAAGTTCACCAGACATATCCTCCTCAAGATCAAAATCATGCTCCCTTGAGGTTTGCTGGAGGTAGCTCTAAGCTACAATCGATTATGGGACAACTTGCTCTGAGATTAGAATAGTAGCTTCCAGAACTAGAGGTGGAACCACAAGAGATGAGATGGAGGGATCCTTTCTTGAGCAGGTGTAGCCCTTTCTCAAATAGAAATGAGAGGAGTATCAATGTGGGTACACTTTGGATCTTTCCTTGCTACTAAAAATAGTATGCACATAATACTTAAAGTAAGTGAACAACAAGCAAATAAATGTTTCTTTCTATTACTATCAATAAATGGTGGTACCGTAAGAGATTCTGCAAGGGTTGTTATTGAAGTAATAATGAACAAAAGAGAAAATATCTCCTACACATTCCCATCAAGCTCTATATATGAAGCCTCTCGGAACTCATTGACAGGTTTGAAGATCTACACCAAAGAGCGTAAGTACCCCGATCTCATAGTGGACCAATAGGTATACCCTAGTTTTCTACTATAAGGATTTCAAGAATGTGGAATATAGAGGATTTACTCCATGAACTACTTGGATGTCTTTGAGATGTCGGAAAGGAGCTTCTCTCAAAAAACTAGACTATTTACCCATAAGCAGAAAACCACCCCAGTAATCTTCTTCGTTAGGAGACTCATGACAGAATATTCATCCAAAATAGTTGGTTAAGAGATCCCATGTCCCGAGGCGATGTGTACCTCCTAGCAATTCTGGTGGGGATGTGGTTCACACTGCTAGAAAGAACAATAAACTAATTCTCAATTAAAGGAATTAAAAACTCTACCAAGACTGGAACTAGAACAATAGAAGGAATATACTGCTAGTTCTCTAACAACCTATTCCTGATCCTCTAGGCCCTCCTACTCAGTCTCAGAGTAGGAGTAGCCTTAAAGGGAACCAAAGTGATAGGTACTAGATTATATATATAGCAAGAACTGTAGTAATGATGGTTGTGCCATGAGAATACTCTCCTACTAGAGCCAAACAGATCTATTAAAACATGGAGAAATAGTCTGATAGCCTCGAAAGGATTGAAGGGTGAGTACGACACAATGAAATCGAGTGCTGACATCTTCCTTATAGGAGAGGTGGGGTCAACTCACCTTCTTTGAGGGAGGACATAGAGTAGAGGCCTCCACAGGCATGGGATTATTTAGGGTATTCTAGCTGGGGAAGAAGTGAAAGGCTATGACACATTTAAAAGCACTGAAGATACTTGGATTAAAGGAGAAAAAGTTCCCCTAGATAGTGGAAATTATTACCACCTTCTTGCTAGTCATGTATGCCAAAAAAAAGAGATAATGATTACAAAAAGTAAAAGGTCAAGAAGCCAATCGTAAAAGTACAAGGACATCAAAGCACATGACAATGCAACAACAAAATTGTTGAGGGTAAATTGAAAAAAAACTGATGCATGGATCTGAAGTCCAAGGTTTAAAATACAAAATAAGTGACACTATGAAGGAAGGAACTAGGTCACTAAAAATGTAGGCAGAATCCTAACAAAGAATAGAGTGCACTGCTTCTAGTAGTTCTGTAAAGTTGTCAATTCACAGGCACCCGCAAAATAGGAAAACAAAATTTCATGTATGAAAAGAGAGTAGATCTTCCCCAAAGGAACTGATAATCATTTGAATACACTAGAATATGCAAAAAACTGAGAAAAAATATCATGCTGAAGAGGGAGCCTCATCCTCAAAAGAGTCATGATTCTTGCCAATATGCTGGGACCCGCAAGACATGCATGCAAAAGTGATATGGTGATGAGAGAGCCTCCTCCTTAGCGGAGTCGCCAATCTTGAAATAACATCAGGATCTACAAGACAAACAAGAAAAACTTTCATGGTGAAGATTGAGCCTCAATCTCAGTGAATTCAATTATTTATTTTTGTTCCTTTCTATTTTTATTTTCAAAGGAGTCACTAGTTTGTTCATCATTGCATACTTCTCTTTTTGGAATAAGTCTCTCTTCCAGATCATGTTGTTAGTTACTTCAATTTTGGAAAATACTTTTTAATGTAATATACATATAATTTTTATTTGGAAAAATAGTATTTTAATTTTGAAAAAAATATGAGATTAATAAGATCTCATGCATTTGATAGTTTAAATAATCAAGCACAATACTAAAAGACGGTACATTATCCCGAGAGATATGCATACTACTTGATAGTGATCTCGATTCATATAAATTAAAGAAACTTAGGACATTCGTTTGGTCAGCAAACCTTTTACATGTTAGTCATCAAGCTCCTCTATCTAATCTAAAGATTGGATAGAGTTTATATTACCTGATTTCCAAATTTCCCTACAAGGGCTCACCCATATAGTTAATTATATCCTACATGACCAAAGTTACTCAAGAAAATTCTCAATAAAGATCAAGGGTTTCATCCTCAAGATATTCAAAGTTTGGGTTTCCAAGGTATTTTGTAAGGAATAACAAGTGGGAAAGGATCAATCGAGAATAGTTATTTTAGGAATAAAAGGAGTGAAGCCAAGGGGATGTCACATGAAAGAGGAGAAGCTCAACAACATCTTAAGTTATCCTACTACTGGGCTTTATATTTTTGAAGAAAAATCATATATGTTCAATCCTGTCAATTATTAATGATAGACTTATAGTTGCATAATATTTGATTATGCAAATAGCTTGGAAGATAGGAAGATTTATGTTGTATTAGACAATGACCTCAAAATTCTAAGGTGAGCTAGGGCGTATATTGTACAATGTACAAAAGCCCAAAAGATAGAGTGAGGTTTTATGTTGCACTATGCAGACTACCTCAAGGTTCTATGGCTTGTTTGTTTAATTATAAAAAAAGGTTTAGATGATGTAGACTTAACTTACTGTTGTAGATCATCACCCTCCGTCTGCCATGACTTACATCAATACTCCTTGTCAAAGAAACAGCTTCAAGGATCATGTGTGTTATGAATTATGAGCATCTTTTTTTTAAGGTTTGGTTTTATTTTTTCTTTGTTATTTGAATTTTTGCGTAATTTTAATTTAAGTTAAGTGAGACCGAAAAAGATGTCATGGTTCTGTCATCCTGACACCACAATTTTCTCTTGAATTTTCTTAGTCTAAAAAATGTTTAAACTTTTTTAGACCGAAGAATTCTCATTAGCAACCGTATGTTACCTCGTCTGAGAGATCCTCGTAAACCCAAAATAGGCAGGTTAAGTCTTTTAAAATGTTTGAAGGTGTATTATTATTTTTGAAGGTGCATTTTGGTTGTTTTGTTTTGCAGGTAAAGTGAGACATGCATGTAAGGTAAAGTAGAAAGAGAGCAGTAAATAGATTATTGGACATGTACCTAGCAATCTTGCTACATCTGCATGGGTTAGTAGCATAAACTTTGTTTAATAAAGTGCAGGAATTTTAAATGAATTGCAAAGAGAATTTTAGCACAAAAGAAAATCAAAAGCATGTTGCCAAAAACAAATGCGAGCAAACAAAACAAAACCCAGTGTCACATATGGAAGATAAAGATAAGTGTAAGAAATTAGTGCGGGTGGGGCCTTAGAGCTAGGTTGTGTTCTTTATTATCCAACAACAGCAAAACCAACCAACCAGACAGTTCGAGGAAGGGAAGATCCTTACTCTGATCCAAGTGATTATTCCATTGAACTATTTAAGATTTCATAAAAAAACTCTGTAATTTTTGCAGGCAAATAGGTTCATTTAACACTAAAAAATAGTCACGTCACAAAAAAAGATTTCTTTTGTAGTTCACAGTGTTATATATGTTTTGTAAAACACTATAGTCCATGCGTTAATTACTTTAATCAGAGTAGAAGCACCATCAACCTAAGAGAGTTTGGGGCAACTCCTACTAGGGATTATTGAATAACATCATTGGCCATATGCCTATTCACGAAAGTTTCTTGGGGGAGGAGACACTATTCCAAATCCCACTATGTTTCCCTTATTTAACACACAAAAGCAATGTCTTCATCGCCATCACCACCAAAACCACTTGCTAACACTAGCCCAATCATCTATATGTGACATAAACAAATATCTCCAATTGCTCTCAAATATTTGAATATCTTATTCAAGACTCAAACCGTTGAGCATTGGGTTTTAATGTGGGACATGTAGTGCATGGGATTTTCTTGGAATTGGTGCATTAAGGGGTCATGAATCTTATCTTGGTGGTTCCCCATAAGATTTTATGGATGATTTTAGTCAAAGAACAATAGTAGTTTCAGTTGTCCTTCAAAATGTCCAGAATCATGCAAAGGGGATCAGGGCATAACCCTTAACAAATTTAGAATTTTCTTGATGATTTAGAGTTCACCTTTGCTTATTATGTCATTGATTTAATCAACCATGATTAAGTTATGTTTTAGTTGTGGTGTGCTAACATGTGCTCAGTGAACTTTGGTGTGTAAATTAAACCATTTGTAGGGGCAATTAATCAAAAATTTTTATGTTGAAGAATTATAAGATTAAGAACCCTTAAGATAAACCTAGTTATTAAGGAACCATTGATCTGTTTTCAATGGAATCTAAGCTTGTAGTGTTTAAAGATTACTTATATTTCTATTTTAAGCATCATTAGGAAAATTTAGATTAACCTCAGTTTACTACCAAGCTCTTAAAGGTTGAGTAAAGTTGTAATTTTAGAAAATGTTTTATGATATGATTTTTAATTTTTATTAAAAGTTAAATTACACTTAACCATTGATTAGGGGTTTAAATTAGTGAGTTACTATCTTCCTAACAGAAGACCCTCACACTAGGATCATCAAAAACACAATTATCTTTCAATCCATAATAATTTGATTAATTACAATTTTTCCTTTTACAGAAAGTGAAGTGAATTGGTTCGAACATTTTAACCATTTTGTGTTTCAATTACTTCAAAGAGTTAATTATCATAATTATTACACATTTACCCTCTGATTTGACCTAAATTTTAACTTGGAGTTCAAAATTCCATAATACCATTTTACCCCTAAAGTTTTTTACTTCATAATTTCTTTAGTTTAACTCAAATAACTTTGAAACTTTATTGTTACCCTACTCATGGGTTAATTTACACTTCAGAGAAGAATTTATATTTTTCTATTTAATTTTTTATAATTACTTTGTTTCATAATTAATAATTTTCAATATTAATTAATGTTACAAACTAAAACTTCTTTTCTGTCTTTCGGATAATTTTAGGAGGTTCACTTAGATATGAGGACCGCTAAAAATAAATTTTTTGAATTTTTGAATTTTATTTTAATTTTCATACTTTCTTAAAGGATTCTAGTGATTAAAAAAATATAAAATAAATTTTCATTTCAAAAATTAATTTTTATATTTTTCATAAACCTCTTTGACCTCAAAGAACTCTGAGAAATTTTATTTTATACTTTTTTGAATTTTATTTCATTTTTAATAATTTTAATTAAAAAAATAAAAGAAAATACATTTACTTGCTAAAAATACCTTCCTTAACCTCACTTTGTACTTCCTTGACCATCACTTCATACTTCCTTGACCTTTAAATCTCTGACATTTTGAGGTTGAGCTTGGGTTAGGGTCATGGTTTGTACGTGGTGGCTAATGATACCCCTAAAATATATAGTATTTTAGACACATTTTTATATCTATTTTTGAGATATTGTGCTTTAATGAAAGGTATTTTTGTGTTTTTTCTTTAAGGTACAAGTAAAAAGGTGAAAAATGCTAGATCAAATTTGGAGAAAAAAATGCAAAAATGGTGCAAAAGTATTTTTGCGCCTAAGCGCCAGAACCTACGCTTACGCGCTAGTGAAGCTGAGAAAGTCACGCCTAAGCACCGAAGGCCCTGCGCTTAAATGCCGGTGACCATTACTTGATGGGTTAATTCATTTTGAAAAATTTTGAAGAGACACTTAAGGCACCTATTGGCTAAAATGGCTGGTTGTAGCCACCAAGGATGAAAATATAATTAATGGACTTTTGAAAGGAGTCATCTCTTGATAAATACATCTAATCGGGACACATTTTGAAGAGATACCAAGGTACCTCTTGGAAAATTATAAAAGAAGAAAGTTGAGACTTTAGAAGAGTCCTGAAAAGTTCTTGAAGAAGTTCATAAGGAAGCTTTTCGAGAAAATTTTCAGGCACCACAAATTTATTTTTCCTTTTGTTTTTAGTTTTATTTTGAGAGTTAAGAGTGTTGTAAGAGAGAAGAGATTCAAAGGAACTTCAAGAGTTTGGTGGAGTATTTGAGATAAGTTTTAAACTTTGTTTTAAACTACTTCTGGTTTTAATCGAGACTTCTTGTTGGTTTGACAATGATTTCTACTTTTAAGCGAAAGTGTGTTTTTGTTTTCTTCATGGATTCCGAGTAGCTTTCTTTATCTTTCTCCTGAAAATGATAAGTAATTTAAGTGTTGGATGGAAGTTGTGGAGAGTATTAATATTTAATGTTGGAAGAAGTTGTGATGATTTAAATACATGCACTTCATTTACTTCTTGATCTGGCCCATCTAGATGTTAAAATTTACTGTGAGAACATGTAAGAACTAAGATGATATTGTCTCAGTCAACAATTAGAAAGAATCACATGAGATTGTATGAATGAGACTGTTGTTCTTATGATTAAGTGAAAATAAATAAGAAAATAATCCATGAAGGGTGTAGAGTTAGAGGAATTTAGAGTGACAGACTAAAGCGCCCAACTTGCTTTATTGTTTTAGGTTTTGATATTTAGCCCCCAGGTGGAGGGAACCAAGGGAACTCTAGAGTGAGAGCTAGTATCTTCCTTGCCTAACCGGTCTTTAGAACTATTCAAACTTTAATTTAGCTAATGTTCTTTGTAGCATCTCTAGTAAGGGTAAAGATTAATATTACTCCTATTTGGCACAACACAATTTGAATACTTCCACAACAGAATTCCTATACTTATTACGGATTCATGATAAAGAGAAAGATATTGTTATAAGATATACTACGGTAGATGAACTTCATTGTATTATTCAATAACCTGCTGTAGTGGCTAATTCATTTGAGCTTAAAGTTGTTATTATCTAAATGGTATCATAATCAGTTTGGGGGATCACCAACTGAAGATCCAAATTTACATCTTGCCAATTTTCTAGAATCATTTAAATATGAAGATGTATCAGATGATTCCATAATACTTAGATTATTTCCTTTCTCACTGACAGATAAAGCAAAGATGTGGTTGCTTTCATTAGCACCTAGACATATCAGAACTTAGGGTGATTTAGCATAAAAATTCCTTGTTAAATATTTTCCACCATCAAAAACTATAAAGCTTAGAAATGATTCTATATTATTTAAACAGTTTGAGGGGGAATCTATTTATGAAGCGTGGGAATGATTTAAAGATCTCCTTAGAAAGTGTCCACACCATGCTATAGCAGATTGCTTAATAATTAAAACTTTTTATAATGGATTAGCTGGGTCTCTTTTTATTGATGCCACTGGTGGTGGTTCATTAATGTCAAAACCATTTCATGATGCTTATAATTTGATTGAATAAATGACTACCAATAATTTTCAATGGCCTTCTTAGAGGGTAAATCTTAAAAATGTAGTCAATATTCATGAATCTAATGCATTTACTATGTTACCAAATCAACTTACTGTAATTTTGGGGAAGTTAGACCAATTTGGAGTGAATTTTTTTCAACCAATTTTCATGATTGAAGAGAATTCATTTGACCAAATGATAGATTCTCAAACATCATTTAAAACTTTGAATGCCTTAAATAACAAGCCAAACAACCCACATTCAAATTATTATAACCCAGGTTGGAAGAACCATCCTAATTTTAACTGGAATAATACTTCAAGTGGTAATAACCGACAGTAGAGGAACAACCAAGTAAACCCATTGGGAAATTAGAACAACCAAGGGAATAATAATAATAGATCTACTTATCCTCTAGGTTTCAATAGTAATACACAATTTAAGGAGAAGAAGTTATTTATAAAAGAAGTGATTTTACAAATGGGAAATCAGTTACAATCTCAATGAGCTAAAATTAGAAATAATGAGAATCAACTTGGAGTTATCACAAATTCATTAAGTCATATATCCTAAGGAACACTTCCTAGTCATACTGGAACAAATATGAAAGAACAGAATAAAATTCAAGTTAAAGCCATTAAACTTAAAAGCAAAAGAGAGTTAGAAGGTAGGGTTCAAAAAGAATTTGAAGTAGAGAGAGAAGAAATTGAAGAGCCAAAGAGGACACTCCAAAAGATTCAGAAAGACCTATTTCTCCACTGGAAATTGACTTGGAAATATCACCACCTCCATTTCCTTAGAGGCTTCGTCAACAAAAGTTGGATAAGCAATTATCAAAATTTTAGTAAATTTTTAAGAAGCTTACAATTAATATTACATTTGTTGAAGCCTTAGAACAAACACCGAGCTATATAAAATTTTTAAAGGATATTCTCAATAGGAAAAGGAAGTTTGAAAATAATGAGACTATCACACTTAGTGAGGAGTGTAGTACTATAATTTAGAGAAAGCTTACTGAAAAGCTTAAAGATCCCAGTAGCTTTACTATTCCATGTGCAATAGGAGACATATTTCATGGGAAAGCTTTATGTGATTTAGGTGCAAGAATTAACCTTATGCCATTGTCAATATTTAACAGATTGAGATTAGGAGAAATAAGCTCTATCATTCAATAACGTAGCCTAAAAGAGTTACGAAAGATGTCCTAGTGAAAGTAGATCAATTTATCTTTCCTGTTGATTTTATGATACTGAATATGGATGAAGATAAAGAGATACCTATCATTTTGGGGAGACTTTTCCTAGCCACAGGAAGAGCAATGATAGGTTTGTAGAAGGGGAAATTAACAATGCACATCAATGATCAAATGGTTACTTTCAATAATTCATGATTAATGAAATATCTCAAAAAAGGTTGAGATGATTAATGTTATAGAATGAATGTTATAAGATATCTGAGTGAAAGCCATTTCAAAACTAATTATGAATAGAAATTTGAAGTAAAAGATTTTGAAAATGAGCAAGAAGAGGAATTAGATCAATGTGAAGATCTTTATAAGGAAGATTCAAACTATGTTTGAGAAAGTTTCAAAACTTTGGACACCATAGAAAAATATAAATCATTTTGTACATCAATAGATTAACCTCCTGAACTTGAGTTGAAGTTACTTCTTAAACATTTGAAGTATGTCTTTTTAGGTGATTCCTCTACTTTACCAGTTATCATTTCCTCAAAGTTAACGATGAAAGAAGAAGAAAGATTGATGAAAATTTTGAAAAATTTTAAGAAAGCCTTTGGATAGACAATAGCTGATATTAAAGGAATCATTCCTTCAATTTGTATGCATAGAATTCATATGAAAGAGAATTACAAACCTAAGGCTGATCCTTAAAGGAGATTGAATCCTATTATGAAAGAAGTTCTTAAGAAAGAAACTCTAAAGTGCTTAGATGCTGGAATTATCTACCCTATTTCAAATTGTGCATGGTTAGTCCAATTCATTGTGTTCCTAAGAAAGGAGGAGTAGCTATGACTGTAAGAAAACATAATGAATTAATACCTACTAAACAAATCACAGGGTGCCAAATATGCGTTGATTGTAGAAAACTAAATCTCGCCACAAGGAAAGATCATTTTCCACTACCCTTTCTAAATCAAATGTTGGATAGACTAGTTGGGCCTAATTACTTTTGTTTTCTTGATAGATACACTTGTTATCACCAAATACAAACAACTTCTGAGGATCAAGAGAAAACAACATTTACCAGTCCTTATGGTACATTTTCTTTTTGAAGAATGTCCTTTGGTTTATGTAATGACCCAGCTACATTTCAAAGCTGTATGATGATAATTTTTTGTGATTTAATTGAAAAAATGGTTTATGTTTTTATGGATGATTTTTTAGTGTTTGGAACTTCATTTGACTCATGTCTAGAACATTTATCTAAAGTTCTCAAATGCTGTGAAGACAAAAAAATTGTCCTTAATTGGGAAAAATGCCAATTTATGGTGGCAGAAAGAATTGTATTAGGACATCAAATATCAGAAAAAGGTATGGAAGTAGATTCCGCTAAAATTTAAGTGATCGCTAATTTACCTTATCCAACAAATGTCAGGGAAATTAGGAGTTTTTAGGACATGTTGGATTCTACAGGCGATATATTAAATACTTTTTGAAAATTGCTAAGCCTTTATGCCATTTATTGGAGAAAGATGTAATTTTTAAATTTGATGAAGAATGCCCGAAAGTTTTTGAGTTATTAAAGAAAAAATTAGTCACTACACAAATTATAGTTTCACTAGATTGGGGAAAACCTTTTAAATTTAAGTGTGATGCTAGTGATTATGCTATTGGAGCTATTTTAGGACAAATATATGATAAAATTTTCAAAGTAATTTACTATGCTAGAAAAACTTTGAATGAAGCCTAAATTAATTATATAATAACTAAAAAAGACTTATTAGCAATAGTACATGCTTTTGATAAATTTAGATCGTACTTAATTGGAACAAAATGTATAGTGCATACTGATCATTCTACTATTAAGTACTTAATGAAAAGGAGAATGCTAAACTTAGACTTATAAGATGAGTTTTTCTTTTGCAAGAATTTGACTTTGAAATAGTAGATAGAAAGGGGGCTGAAAAACGAATTACTGATCATTTGTCCATACTTGAATTAGAAAAACTACTCTATTTTGAAAAAGAAATTAATGAACATTTTCCTGATGAAAAACTGTTCAACATTAATGAGTGTCGTGTTTCGTGGTATGCCGACATTGTGAACTTTATTGTTAGTGATATTATACCCTACAGAATGACATAACAATAGAAGAGAAAATTTATATCTGAAGCTAAGACTTATTTTTGGGATGGCCCATATTTATATAAACAAGAGAAGGATCTGATTATTCAAAGATGTGTGCCTTTAGAAGAGACTTATGAAATTATCCATAAAATTTCATATATCTGATTTTGGGAGACATTTTGTTTTTGATAAAACAACATACAAAATTTTACAATCTGGATTTTATTGGCCTACTATCTTTAGAGATGCTAATGCTTATATTAAAACTTGTGATGGATGTCAACGTGTAGGCAATATTTCTAGAAGAAATGAGATGCCCTTCAATTATATGCTAGAAGTTGAAATATTTGATGTTTGAGGATTATATTTTATGGGACCATTTATACCATCTTTTATAAATTTATATATACTGTTAGCAGTGAACTATGTATCCAAATGGATAGAAGTTGTTGCTTTACCTTAATGTGATGTTCTAAGTGTTGTAAAGTTTTTGAAAATGAAAATATTTTTGCAGATTTGGGATGCTGAGAATTATCATAACTGACAAGGGGAGTCATTTCAGAATTTCCATAATAGAGAAATTGTTAAGGAAATATCTTATAAACCATAGGATTGTTATTTCTTATCATCCTCTGATAAGTGGTTTGGCTGAATTGTCCAATCATGAAATTAAAAGAATTATGAAAAAAATTGTAAATCCAATAAAAATGGATTGGTCAGTCAAACTTGACTATGCTTTGTGGGCTTATAGGACTTCATACAGAACTCTTATAGGAATGTCTCCACTTAGGCTAATATTTGGGAAAGCTTGTCACTTACCAGTTCAACTTGAGCTTAAAGCATATTAGATGACTAAAGAGTTCAATTATAATTTGAAAGATGCTGGTGAGAAAAGATTATTAAAATTAAATGACATTGAAGAAATAAGGAACGAGTCTTATGAAAGTGCTAAGATTTATAAAAAAGAGATGAAGGTGTGGCATGATCGAAGGATTCTTACTAAAAAATTTTAGTCAGGGAAATAAGTTTTGCTATATAATGCAAGGTTAAGATTATTTCAAGGCAAACTTAAGTCCAGGTGGATGGTCCCATTTGTTGTGATGAAATTTTATCCTTATGGAGCTGTGGATATCAAAGATCCTAAAATTGAGAAAATATTTAAAGTGAATGGTCATAGACTGAAGCCCTATTTTATTGGGGATCAAATTAAATTTAATGATTGAATGATTTTGGGTCAACTAGAATAAGCATTGGTTAGATCATATTGATGACGTAAAACCAAGCGCTCTGTGGGAGGCAACCCGTAGGTATCAGTGTGCTTTTACTTTGATTATTTTTTTGTGTGTGATTAAGAACATTTGGGGTAGTTATTTTGAAACTATTTGTGTTAGTAATTATTTTAAGACTTTATTGAGTGACTTAGGCATGCTAGAATGAGTATTTGGATGTTAAATTACCCGTTGTTAAATCAAGTACAGACGCTTAAGCGCAGGAGTTAAAAATCATGTGTGAAAATGCAATTTATAGAAGTTTTAACCACTAATTGGTTAACTTAAACATTTTATGGAATTATAAGATGTGCCTAGAAGTTATTGGAAGGATTTTGGCATATAAATAGAAGGGCTTTGGGATTGAATTTCACCCCATAATCGTTTTTAGCCGTAAAGTCTAAGAGAAAGAGAGATTTGGAGAAAAGTCTTCATGGGAGATGGATTTGAAGAAGAAAGAAGAGGCCATAAGGAAGAACTTCAATAGTCTGAGTGCATAAGAGATGTATAACAATTTCTTAGCCTTTAGTATTGAAGGAATAGCAGAACAGATCAACAAAATTGAGGCTAAAGTGGCTTTAATTTATGCAAGGGTACATGAAGTTAATGCACATCTAGAGCATATTGGATGGAGATTAAAAATGTAATTTAGCCATATTAGTTATATAGAGGAAGCAGATAAGGCGATGTATCTTAAGCAGAAATAGATTAAAGAAAATTGTCTCAGAGCTTGTCACCAATGTCTGTTTTATCAACTCTATATTCCAAATGACCAAGTAGAGACCAATGAGATACATGAATTTACTCTTAGAAATGAAGAATGGAATTAAGTTCTACGCTAAGATTTTCTTGTTCAGATTTGTTTTATGTATTAGTGTTTAGTCTTGTTTTTAGTGTTTATGTGATTATGTATTTTATTGTCTAAGTTTTTTTAGTGTTTGTATTTAGAAAAAAATTCTCATTCGAGACTCTTTAAAATGAGAATTATGCGTTGAATATTGTTTGCAATAGTTCGCAAATGAATATAAGTGTTTGTTTGTGAAAATGTTATGTTATTTTAGCCTCGAATCGAATTAGTTATGTTGGAGAATTTTGAGAGAGAGGAGAGTTAAAGAAGAGCAAAATAGTCATTTAAGTGATATAAGACCATTTAGGGGTGGTTTACT
Source organism: Phalaenopsis hybrid cultivar (assembly GCA_002079205.1). Taxonomy (NCBI): domain Eukaryota; kingdom Viridiplantae; phylum Streptophyta; class Magnoliopsida; order Asparagales; family Orchidaceae; genus Phalaenopsis; species Phalaenopsis hybrid cultivar. The sequence continues at coordinate 104,634 of JXCR01066654.1, forward strand.
TAGGCTAATAGTGCATTTTACTTATGTTCAAAAAGATCAAAAATTGTGCACTGGCGCTTAAGTGCTACAACCCCTCACTTAAGCACGAGGCAACCCGAGAGGCAGGCGTCTAAGCGCCACATATCTGCGCTTAAGCGCCGATTCATGAAAATTGGTTCGTGAACGGTTAAAAGTGAAAATTAACCCGAAAAACACCATTTTTGCACCTACCATCATCTTCTTCCATTCAAGTTCACAGTTTTGACTTTAGGGAAAACCTTTTCATGGAGATTTCTTGGTGGATTCAAACCAAATTTGTTAGATTTGGATTTCTTGAGGTAAGATCTTTGATTATATGTAGGAATTTTGGATTTTCACCATGTATTTTGAGCACATTGTGGAGGTACCTGAAATTTACTATTCATGGTGAAAAACTTGAGTAAATCTATAGCAATTACATAGAAAGTGTAGTTTAAGCTTATAGGAGTTAAGTTGAGTAGATTAGACTTGATATTTCAAAATTATTGTGGAATTTTTTTAAATTTATAGAATAGCCCCAAGAATGAAGAGGTGTAAGGGAAAGACCCACTTTGATTCGAGCAAATTTGTTAGTTTGAAAGCTCAGGACAGATATAGTGACGCTCTACAGTCACGAATATTGATTCATGAGAGGTGTTTTATAAATCTAAGTGGATCCATGGATAGTTCGCCGACAATGGGAATGATTCTATTGTTTTTCTGCTGTGGCTGTGATTTCTGTAGTGCGGGAGTTCTATGCAAACCTCTATGAGAAAGATGAGGATCGAATCATGGTCAGAGGGAAATTGGTACCTTTTCACTGGAGGTAATCAACATGTTCTACCATTTACCGCCTGATACTCTATTTTTTTTTTCAAATTATAGTCCTATTGAGACAAAACTGGATGAGATTATATCAGTTTTGACTGTTGGAAGGGGACTCTAGAAAATTACAGATAAGAGGAGAGTCAACTTTTCCACTTCAAAGTTAAGTGCAACATCGATGGCATGACACTACTTTACTTCAGCTCGTTTGTTACCGATTAATCATATTAGTGAAGTTACGAGAGAGAGAGAAACATTGAATTATTGTACTCAGTAATGCAAGCTTATCAACATTGGACCTTTGATTTATCAAACTATCATCAGTTCTGCCACTGCCGCTACTACTACAGGCCTGGGATTTGCTTCATTGATCTTTTCCTTGTGTGAGCAAGTTGGTGTAAGATATGATAGCTGGGAAGAAGTGCTATTTCCTCTAAAACTGATTACAAGTGTGAATGTGAAATCATATACTCAAAACTCTATTTTTGGTTGGAGAGGAGGATTTTTTAGAAGTTATGGAGTGTCGACGTCTGTTGCATCCACCTCCACTACTTCTACATCGAGACCATCTACCTTGAGAGCATCTACTTCTAGAGGTGAGTCTACTGAAACTTAGGATCAATTATTGCATAGGATGATGGATAATATTAATTATACCATAGATAAGGTCCAAAATCTAGAGCATTTTGTAGATGATATTGATGGATGAGTCAGAAGACATAGTGATTATGAGGATAAATTTCACTCATCTTTGGAGAGCCTTCTTTGGGGTAACCAAGGAGTGGAATTCCTTTCATATCCAATATATCCTGATTATGAGCCTGCAACTTTTTGGGATAGCGGTGACACTAATGATGATGATGAGGAAGACTAAGGTTATTTTATGTTTGTAATATGTGATGTACTATGTGGTGTGAACTTGATACATTTGAGTTTGTGTACTTGTTGGACTATGTGATGTGTTAGACTTTTTGTTTAATTGTTATTGTAATGTTTGTGTTTTGTTAGTATTGTGTTTTAAATTCTAGGGTAGTAATTGTTGTTGTATGTTGTGTAATGTGTTTTAGTTAGTTAGGAATGAAATTATTTCTATGTCTTATGAAAGTTGAAAATCTTGGTAGCTTTAATTTTAAACTTTAATTTCAGAAATTTGCTACCCTTTATTTTCTTTTATCTTCTTAGTGTGCTTATTTTTCTTATGTTGAGATTGTGAAGTCAAAGTTAGTGTGTTTGTTTTCTTTTATGTCTGTACCCACTACTTAGAAGTGTAATGAATCTCTACATGTTAAAAACTAAGAAATTTGATCAAAAATTAATTTTACTCCTGTTTTTAGTTTTGTAATTGTATAATTAGGGTATAAAAATTTCTGTAAGCATGTTATTTCAATTTTTATTCTTGCTTATATATATATGTTGCTAAACTATTTAATCTTGTTAAAAATTTAAGTTTTGGGGGAATGAAAAATATTTTCAAAAATTGAATTTTATTTGTTCTCAAATGAGCTACAAATGAATTTTATTTGAAAAGAAAAATTATCATGTATATGAAGTTATATTAGGGAAGTAAAATTTTGATTATAAAAATAAGTAAGAAAATTTAAATAAAATTTTATAAGTGACGTAGAAAAAATTAAACTTAAAACTTCTTAAATGTAGAAATGATAAATATTATGTAACTATCTTTAGTAGGAGAAATTGTGTTTTTGAAAAATGTGGAAGGATTAGACTTTTGTTTTTGAAAGTTAAATTTCTTTTATTAAAAAAAAATTTCATAAGCTATTATTATGTTTTTAAGTAAAATAAAAATATCAACTCTTCTCTTTAGGAAAGAAAAAGTAGAATTCAAAAGCATTAAAAGCCTATCTAGATATAGTAATCATTGCCTAAAAAAAAAAGAAAGAAAAGAAAAAGAAAAGAAAAGGAAAAAAAAGAAAAGAAAAGAAAAGTTGGAAAAGGGAGGAGAAGCTTGAGGATTAGCGCCTAATCAAAAATTGGTTCCATATTTGATCTTTTTAAAGTAAAAAACTTGAGAAACTCTTAAGCTTAAGGATATAATATAGTAAGTAAAATTATACATAATAAAATTTTTTTAGTGAAGGAAATAAAATGCCTATGATCTACATTTGGAAAATCTACAAGTATTTCTAAATTAGATAGGAACTCATATTTTTTGTACTTCTTCACTTTAAGTATTTCTAAACTTTAAGTTGGTCTCATTCACTAGAGTTTTTATAAATTAGACTACTATATTTTTAGAACAAAATCTTAGAAACTCCTAAACAAACTCATATACATAATCATACTTATTTGGTTTTTAAAGATTGAAG
>JXCR01066656.1:19487-30372 GCA_002079205.1 Phalaenopsis hybrid cultivar
TATATATATATATACACACACACACACACACACATATGATTAGCAAATATCGAAAAAAAAAATTCCTTCTAATTGCTCTCTTATGAAATCTAATACAATTCTTGAATTAATAACATTGGTTGGTTCTATAATGAGGCAATAATTATGACTACCATGTGTTATAGCTATTAGTTTCCATTCTACTGTATCTAAAATTTGTTGTTATATTTATTACGATTACACCCAATTGTATTAAAATTGTACTATGCTCGATTCAAGCTTATGTCAACTCTAAGTAAACATGTTTGGACCCGATATAACTTTCATTTGAATTATAATTTAATATTGTTTGAACTAAATTTGACCCTTATTCAAACCTTATTGAAACTAGTATGAAACCTATCAAACCATTTTTTGAGCCCTATCAAACAATGTTCAAACCCACTTCAAGCCCATACAAATCATGTCCAAAATTACCTTTAANGTTATATTTATTACGATTACACCCAATTGTATTAAAATTGTACTATGCTCGATTCAAGCTGTTGTTAGAACGCACAGTATTATGTCAACTCTAAGTAAACATGTTTGGACCCAATATAACTTTCATTCGAATTATAATTTAATATTGTTTGAACCAAATTTGACCCTTATTCAAACCTTATTGAAACTAGTATGAAACCTATCAAACCATTTTTGAGCCCTATCAAACAATGTTCAAACCCACTTCAAGCCCATACAAATCATGTCCAAAATTACCTTTAAATAAAAAAAAACACACTTTAAATCAAAGCACAGGTTTTAATAAAGTTCAAACAAATCTAGGATAGGATTCAAATAAAGTTCGACCACACTTCAAACAAATTTTGATTTCTTTTAATGTGGTTCCAACTTTAATCAAATTTTAATAGTAGCTTATTAGATGTTATGTGGACATGTGATTCAAGGGGAACTTCTAATAAGTACCCCATGGTCAAAAGCAAGGGTATTTTAGTATTAAATAAACTTTCAGACAATTTTCTCAAGAGTCCAACGGGCATAATTCTTCAATTTTCACTATTATAGAGCATAAAAAAGTGAATTTTAAAGCTTTATTAAAAATGATTTTTCTAACACAAGTCTAAAAACATATGCATGCATATATAAGAGACAAGAATGATAAAAAAAAAATCAAGATTCTTCATAAAAATTATTATAAAAATAATGTTTATAAAAATTTAAATATAATAATATTTTTATTGATAATGAAAAGACCATCTTATAATTATTTCATCATGAAAATCACTGGGAAAGTAATAAAGCTTTGAGTATCAGTTTTCATGCTTAAATAAGCCTTTGGCTAAAAATAAAAAAAATTAGTTAATCTTTGATATCCAAGTACTTAAAGTACACAAAGTTTCAACAAACCTAAGAAATTTTGTCCTTATTGCAGATCCTAATAAGCAACCGGGCTTTCAGATTTAATACCATCATTTCTGTCGTCACTACCAATACTAAATTTCTCCTAATCATCATTCAACTTTAATTCTGGTAATGGGTAGTAATCTTCCAGCCATAATCCAGCTACACCAAGAGGATCATCTAGTTCTTTTGGTGCATAAACTGATGAAAGGCGCCCTACACATTAAGCATACATCATTTACTTAAGAACTTGTGAAACTTGAATACATGAAATAATTAAGCAAGGAGTTGAAGAAAAAAACCTGGGTCGGATATTTTAAAATCCGACTCATCTGTCTCATAGCCTTCATCTTCACTCTACGAAAAATAACAGAATAAAGAGAAAATGAAAAAAACTACACAAAATTGACATAACAAATAACGCAACATGACGGTTTTTTAAAGGAATGAAAGAATAAAAATATTTGTGAACATAGGCATGTACACCATATTTAGCAGGAACAACTACTAGTAAAATTTGATGGCAAGGAATGGTAGAACCTAAATTTCTTGTATAACATTCTAAGGGAATTGCAATGGAAAATGTCAATCCAGGGGTACCAAAATGTTTTTCAATGATAATATATTTGCTAATTACCGTAAATGATTGTTCCAACTCTGAGACTGGTACTCCAATGGCTGATGCCATTATCTCTGATAAAGTTTGTTTCATAACAAAATTTGCCTCATCTTTTGCAGACCAAGAATAACCTCCCATTCCCTCTATTCCATCCTTAGCCCATTCATAACACTTATTTATTTCTTCATCAGTCAATATATGTTCGAAGGGTTTATTCCCTTTCCCAAAGTTTTCCTGCAACACTGACTTACTATTCAGATTAGCACCTTTCATTTGCCCAGTAACAGGGTGTTTCTTAGTCATTTGATTCTTTTTTACTTCATTGCCTTTCATAGTAGATTTCTGCTTCAAATCAACATCTTTTGAAGCCCCTATCACAGGTAAATGAGTACTTCTAAGATCTTCCAAAGCCTTGCGCACTTTACCAGCAGCCTTAACAGTTTTTAGTTTATCAGGTTTCGTCACAGTAGCTTTTCCTATAAATTTCAACCAATTATAACTCTGAGAATCCTGTATAGTAAGATTAAGCTAGTTGTGCAACCGTGCAAGTATAATGTCGTACCTCCACCAATGTGTACATTTTCCTTGTGGACAACAGCTGCGAGAGGGGTATCCATCTTCAGCAACCAGCCAAATCGACGCTTTCACAATACTATACAGAGAAAACAAATAGGTTAAGAAAAGCTTACTAAGAATAGTTCTTTGAGGTATTAGAAAATCTTTCAGGCATTTTTATGGCACAATTAAGTAATTTCAGGATACTTTTTCATTGCAAGCAATTCTTTAGATCAGATAATCTTCACACAAAATGAATGAAAGACACATCTGAAAATGACATAATCAAAACAGCCTAAAAAAACAATACAATATGCACAATAAAATATCCAACAGGTCAAAATATAAATGGCAATGTATTCTTTTAAGCACGTGAAGCCTTGTGCATAGGGTTGTAAATGAACCAATGCACTCAATGAACAACTCGAACTTGGCTCGATTAAGAGTCGACCATGTTCATTCAAATTACTAAATAAACAAACTTGAATAATTTTTAAAAACTCAAAGTTAAAATGAACTAAACATTAACATAGTCGAACTTGTTCATCTATGTTCACAAACTTATTTGTTGTTCAACAAGTAACTTGATAAATTCTCAATATTAAGTGCGATAATTACTCGTATCATATATAATATATTATTTATATAAATTTAATTAACTAGAATTTATTAAATTATATTTCATAGTAATATATTATTATATCGATAGTATTTTTTGATTAATTATTATTGTAGAATAAAACTTCAGTCAATAAAAGAAACCAAACCTAGTTGACTAGAGATCCCAATAATTGTTCAAATACAACCTAATTTGAAAGACTATTAGTAGCGTTGTTGTTATCCCCTCTCCATTCTTATGATGAAATGGTGATATGGATAATTAAAAGGTTAAGTTAAGCTTTTAAAGATCCTTATGTCTAGGGAAAATAAGCAAAGTAATGTGTAATTACTCTTAAATAAGAGATCACCTGAAGTGGGACTGTTTCAAAAGAGAATTGCGTAGGACTGTTTCAAAAGAAAATTGTGTAGGACTGATTTCTATAGAAATTCTTACAGAACCAGGTAGATGTTGGCAAAAAAAAAAAATACAATAATGAGAACAAACATAGTATCACAAAGATATATAAGATATGTGATCGTTTTTGCAAATAAAAAAATTGGACAATGATGTCTCATCCACTTATTAAGAGCGATGTAAACAAATCCGCAAAAAAACTGTTCGAGTTTAGCTCCTACCAATCTTTTGTAAGTGTTAATCTTAGAACTTTATCACTAGGTCAAGTTTTTATGCTCCCTTGTCATTGCTCAATTACATTCATGTAGGGAATTTTTGAAACTGATTTGTAAAACCATGAGGAGCCATTTTAAGAAGGGTTGTCAGAAAAAATTGTCGTTAACAAACAATTTGTGTTCGGGTCATTAAGTTTCTCTGGTTCGATTCTTTCATTAAACAAGTGAGTCGAACATGAACAATCTTTTTAAGTTTGATTTATAAATGAGCTGAACACAAACAAGCATTTGTTCGATTATAATCAACTCGTTATTGCTCGAATTAGTTGACTAATTAAAAAATAATATTTATTGCATCTTTTTAACATTAACTTTTTTATGTTCGGCCCCTCTGTGGAAACAGCAGGAAAGATTGTTAAGAATAGATAGTTAAAACCAAATCGAATATCGAACTAAATAAACGTGGTTCCCGTTTCAAAGATTCAATTTAGGTTAAATTAGAGGTTTAATAGAATGACATAATGAATATTAAAATTATTTTATTTTTATGTAAATGATGTAATATTGATAGAATAATATTTTTTACAAATGCAATACATAATATTTTGAATATAATTTTAAATTAAATATATTTTGAATTAAATATTTTAAATATTTTAAACATATTTTGAATTATAAATTTTAAATTATATAACACTTTGAATATAAATTTAAATTAAATATATTTTGAATATCTTAAATATTTTGAATATAATTTTAAATTAAAATTTGGAGACAACTTTTTAGTCATTTTATCAGTTTTTAATCTAAATCTTTTATTTCCAACAAAAAGATCTGAATCAAAAGGCCAAATTTGATTATTATTAAAATCGGTAGAACCTTTCGAAACAGATCTGCATCGATTCGCAAGTTCAACTGTCGGTTCTAGTAATTTTTTTGCAAAAACGATTTTAGGCCTAAACTGAATCAGTGAGGAGGTCATTTCACAGTTGAATCGTCCAGAGCAATCAATCTGGTTTCATTTTTAAAACATTAGTAACAGGTATTGCTAAATATGTGTAATTCATTGCAAAGAGATAGAAATCATGCATTCACACATTCAAATTAGCAATCAATTGAACAAGAAATTGATGCTCGAAGTGTGCACATTGAAATTAGTTTTCATTTGAATTTTTCAACGAATGTGAAGTCCCATCGTGGTTAATAGCTACCTATCATTTACTAGTATTAACTATAGAACTCTTTCACAAAACTGAGTCTTTACTTTCTCTCGTCACCGATAAACTTCACTCGTACGGGATTATTTAACAAATGATCTCTAAAACCATGATACGGAGTTATTATAAGCTCAAATTTGAATGGGACCCACATTATGGGAATAAAACCAAACTGGATATTGAGTCGAAAGAAGAGATTCATAGTTCAAAGATTCAATCAAGGTTCAACCAGAGGTTTAACCAAATTACATAATAAATATTAAATTTGTTTTATTTTAATTAAAATGATGTAATTATGATATAATGATATTTTTTTACTAGTTTAATATATAATATTTTANTCAAGGTTCAACCAGAGGTTTAACCAAATTACATAATAAATATTAAATTTATTTTATTTTAATTAAAATGATGTAATTATGATATAATGATATTTTTTTACTAGTTTAATATATAATATTTTAATTTAGGATGATTTATCCTTAAACATTTCGAATATATTTTTAAATTGAAATTTTAAGATATTATATTTTAATCATTTTCTCATTATTTAATCTAAATGTTTTATTTTGAACCATCAAATCAAAACAAAAGGTCAATTGATTATTATTAAAATCAATAGGTTCTTCGAAAACTGGTCAACCACGGGTTTTGGTCGGCTTTTTGCAAAAGCGATTTTGGGCCAAAAACGGAATCGATCAAAAGACGTAATCAGGTTGAACCGATCAGACCAATCGACATAATCCAATTTGTAAAACACTGGTGACAAGTATTGCTAAATATGAGTTATACATTGCAAACAGATAGAAATCATGCATTCACATATTAAAATTAGTAATCAGTTGAACAAGGAATTGCTCCTCAAAGTGTGCACATTAAAAATCATTTTCATTAGAAGTTTTTTATGAATGTGAAGTCCCATAATGGTTAATACCTACCAATACATTATANGATATTAAAATTAGTAATCAGTTGAACAAGGAATTGCTCCTCAAAGTGTGCACATTGAAAATCATTTTCATTAGAAGTTTTTTATGAATGTGAAGTCCCATAATGGTTAATACCTACCAATACATTATAGGTATTAACCATAGAAATCCTTCACTAGGCTGAGTCTTTGTTTTCATTCATCATTGATAAATTTCATTCATATGGGACTATTTAGCAAATGAGTTCTAAAACCATGGTAACGAGTCATTTTAAGGCCCGAATTTGAAGGGGACCAACATTATCGAAGTGACATGTATTGATGGATTTGTGCTATCCATCATGAGGAGATAGAAATAAATTCACATAGTCAAAAAAAAAAAAAGATCAATTGAATGAGAAATTTATGCTCAAAAGCATACATTGAAAATGGTTTTTGTTAGAAATTTACTAAGAATGTGAAGTCCAACATTGCATGGAATCTTGTCTTGATGGTGTTTAAATGAGAAGGCAAATTTGAGTTTTGTTAAGAATTAATACCCTAGTTGCTAGGCAAGGATGCAAATTAAGGGCCCGGTGACTTAAAAACCCAATGTGTCGCAGGATGTCTGCGTTCTGAATGTCACTCCAACAAGCTTGCCCTCATGCAAGCCTCATTTTGAAATATTTATTTTTTGTATTTTTCAACAAAATATGAACTTATTTCATGCTAAATCCAAAATAGAATGAGGGAATATTTCTAGAATATTATCATATTGTTAAATGGCTTAATTGATTAAAAAAGGCTTAATTAATGACTTCTTTACTTACTAATTAGATTATGGGCGTGTTTATTAAAGGAATAGAAACCTCTTGTAACACAAAAATAGATGGAAAATTTAAGTGGCTATAACTAGCAAATTAAGTGCAATTTGTGGCCAATTAATCAATGAATATGGACACATTTTATCAAGTTCATTTTTAATAGATTTTATCTATAGGATTAAACCTGCTATTATTCGAGACTTCATAACATCCTTTATAATAGGCCAAATAAGAAGCTTTCTCCCACATTTTTGGAAAATAAAAAATTTGGAACCTCTCTCTCTCTCTCTTCTTCTTCTTCCTAAGCTCATATTCTTTTAGAAAGAGTTAGATATTTAGATGATAGAGTAAAGATATGGATTCTAGTTTGTGGCCCGTAAGACCTACTCGATCATCATTATATCCTCTGAAATAAGTGTGTGTAATATCCTTAAACACCCACAAAGAAAGTGAATCAATTTAAGGTATATATGTGGAACATACGATATAACTATTTCAATCCTAATTTTCAACTTCATACTAAAGTAGACTATTTTGTTATGAATTGTAAACATTTCATTGATATTAAAAAGCTTGCTCATGTTATTTCTTTCCTTGCACTATATTTACCAAAAAAATTCATAACTTTATAACTATTTCATTATGTAAATCTATAATTTTCATCCTTAAAAATAAAAAAAGAGCATCATGCATGTCCATTTATGGTGTTACTGAATAACAAACTTGTACAAACATGAGCAGTTACTCAAAGTACGAATTACCTTTGAACTTTCTCGCCCGAGCACCAATTATGAAAGAATGAGTATGGGAGCAAATGATGAATGGAACGTATCTAGAATGATGAATGGTCAGACAAAGGTCAACTGGAAGTTGAAGGTCAAGTACTAAAGGCTGGGTGTTGAAAGTAGAGAACTTTTGAAAACCCGATTGATAAAGGCGAGGAATACATTCGAGACCCAAAAGAATATTGAGTTTGTCATAGAGATCATGAGCACAACAAGAAGGAATATCAGTATCTTGAAGCTTAATTGATGAATGAATAAAAAGTTGAAAAGCTGAAAGAGTTTGTGGTGCCAAGAGCAATCACTCGAAGGCAGGGAAAAGCTCCAATAGAAGGAAACCACAATGAACCCACTCGAGCTCAAATAATCCACATTGTGCAAGTCGTTTTGGCAATCCTTAGAGAAGTCAAAGCCTCTCGTCAACTAACTTGAAGAGAAGAGCTATGTATGCCCACCCCATCCCAACAAATGATTGTGCACCATCCATCCATCACTTTCACAGAGGAAGGCCATCCTGTAAAAGGACTACAACGACACTATCGTGGTATGACCCTAATTGTCACTTTTCAAATTGGCGGAATCATTATCAATATAGTGAGTTTTGTAAATATTTCATGTAATTAAGTTTTTGATAAAAAGAACCTAGGGGGCACACAACTTTCTGCAACATCCAAGCTTCTCTATGGCTTATAAGGTGAGAAAGAGACATCGAGAGTCCCAACCTTGCTAATCACCTAGGGTGAAAACTGCAATGGCCGGCTTCATCATCGTCAATTCGCCAACAACCTATAATTAAATCTTTGTTCCTCCCATCCTAAATACCTTCAAAGCCATCGTAGCAGTACAATTTCCTGGCAAATGAGGGTAATCATTGTTCGAGGTAATTTGAAGCAATTCCAGGCATGTTATCTGCAGATCATAAGCGGCGTACATTGAGAGACCTTGGAGTTAGAAGTCCAACAAGAGAGTGACTTAGAAACCAATGAAGACATCGAAGAGCTCCCTGCAATAGTAGGAGATGTTGGTGAATTTTGATGCTGGACACATGGGATGATCTTATCACCACACTTCGTTGATATCACAATGTATTCGCTTAGTCCACCAAAGAGATGTTGGGAGTTTCTATTGATGTCGATTGTCACTGTCTAAGCATCAACTTGAGGGACCAATTCAACAAGCAGAGGATGAGATCGGTAACATTTACACTGGTAGAGCCTTGTCGAGAAGAAGTGCAGAAGTTGTTGGAAGTCGGCTACACCAAGGAGGTGCAATACCAGAATTGGGAAACAAACTTGAAGATGATTCAAAATCTAACAGCAAATGACGCATTTGTGTCGACTTTACCAATATCAACTCAACTTACTCAAAGGAAAACTATTCTTTACAGTGACTTGACGAATTGGCCGACACACTAGCTGGTCATTCGATCATAAATTTCTGAGGTATCTTCTCCAAATATCATCAGATCAAGATGCATCTCTTAAATGTCGAGAATACCTCATTTATTATTTTGGAGGGAGTATTTTATTAAAACGTTATGCCATATGAGCTTAAAAATGTATGTCACTTATCAAAGAATGATGGATACAATTTCTGCTAAGTAAAAAAAAAAAAATTAAGGTTTATGTCGATGCAATTAAAAATAAATCACCCATATAAAATATAAAATATCTAAAAGAAACTTCCGATGAAATTGAAACCGCTAAAATGCACATTCAAATAAATGAGAAAATTTTCTAGGGTGTTTACTAACGCTTGATAGAATCAAGGCAAATCCTGAAAAGGTCCAGGCGCTCATAGAGCCCCTCGCAACATCAAAGAATTCCAGAAGTTGACAAGCTGAATCAAGAGTCTTAGTTGCTTTATCTTCAGATTTGACGATAAACATGCAATTTTTTTCAAGGTATTGAGGAATGCCAAAAGCTTTACATGGACTATTAAGTATGAACAAGCCTTCTAGTAGCTGAAGAATTTTCTGGCATTCTCACCACTACTTCAGAGTCTGAAAAACAATAAATAGTTATTGCTATACTTGAGAGTTAGTTCTAAGGAATTTAACTCAGACCTAGTTTGAAAGGAATGAAGGAAGCAATTTTTGGTCTACTGCATCGGCCAAGCCTAAGGAATGTAGGGCTAACGTTTTTTATTATGAAAAAATTAACTTTTTTTTTAGTACTGTAAGCACGGAAGCTCCACCCCTATTCTCAAACACATCCAATAGGAGTGATCACCGACCATCCCCTCAAAAGGATCTTGATCAAGCTGGAGCATTTTGGGCGACTCCTCAAATTGGCACTCGAGCTTAGCAAATTTGATATGTCTAATACCCCTAAAATGGTGATCAAAACGCAAGCTATCGTTCACTTTCTTGCAAATTTTTCCAAATCTGATATCTATGAGGATGCATTATCTGACGGCCAAATATGGGTCCTAAATATAAACAAAGCATGGAGTCAAAATTGAGCTGGGCTAGGAGTCGTTTTGACGAGCCTGACAGGGTACCACCTGTACCATTTAGTAGATATTGAGTCTAAGGTAACCAACAATCAAGTAGAATATGAAGCTTTCATTGTACTATTGCGCCTCATAAAATTTAGGTGAGGCGCCGCTTGCTGCAATCTAATTCCCAAGTGATAGTCAACCAAGCAAACATATGGTTTTAAGCCTATGATAAATGATGATAAGATCTCTTGCAAAAGTGTGGATGAAGATGGGGAAGTTTGATTCTTTCAAAATTGAACATATCTCCTAGGAAAAAACCCAAGTAGCAGAGCTCTTATCCAAATGTAACCACCGGAAAGGATACCTTCACAGAGACTTACCCTCCCCACAATTGAAGAAATCAAAGTTATGGAGGTAGAGGCAGAGAAGAGTGAAAGTTGGGAGGATCCCTGACTCCATTTTATAACAACCTAGGAATTTATCGCTGAAATAAAGAATCACAAACGGTTAAAGATCAAGGCGACGAAACACCTCATCTTGAATGGAGAAGTCTTTCAAAGATCGACAACCTCGTTGTACTTAAGATGCATATGCGAAGGCAATGTGACTGAAATCCTCAAAGAAGTTTATTCAAGCAAATGCGGAAGCTAGTCTAGAGAAAAAAGTTTGGCAAATTGAATATTAATGTAGGGTTAGTTCTGGCCAACCCACAAGAAGGACGTGGAAGATTTCTAAGGAAAACGTGAATAGTGCCAAAAGTTTACATTCCCACAAGCTACAACCTATCATTAGCCCATAATCATTTATCGTTTGAGGACTCGAACACCTCAGGTCATTTTCTCAGAAGACAACATAAATTCATACTNTAGCATAAGTCCTAACTCGCTTTAGGTTCTGAGGTTGTTGTGTGGTACGACGTAAACCCTCCT
>JXCR01066667.1:18195-28372 GCA_002079205.1 Phalaenopsis hybrid cultivar
CTTAGGGGCAACTTGACTTAATTAAGAGATTTAATTAATTTGATTATTTCAAGCATGGGCTTTTAGTGTTTTCAAATATTTTAAATTAATTATAAATTATTCTCCTAAACCTCATTATAGACAAAATTTTGATTATGCCTAGTTCACTACTAAGACCGTAAGATTTAATGGGTAGATTTGTAATTTTAAGAGAAAGGTTTTAAATATTTTTTCTCTCAATCATGAATCATAAATTATATTAAAACCATCAATTAGGGTTCAAAAGTGAGAGAATTATGATATTCCAAATCAAACCCCTCGCCTTATTATCTCTTTATTTAAATGTTCTTCAAAATTTCATTAATTTGAAAAATTATAAATTTATCCTTTATGAAATTCAAAGTAAAGTTAGTTTCTATGAGTTATCCCTCTCTATGTTCCAATCATCAAAACATGTTATTTTAAAATCATTTATCACCCATTTACCCTCTAGATTAGGTCTAAATATTAATTAAATTTTCAATTACAAAATTAGACTTTTGCCCCTAAGGACTTAACACCCCACAATTCATTAAATTAGACTCAAATGAGTTAAAAATTTTATGTTATCTCACTCATGAGCTAATTAAAACACCAGGGAGAAAATGTGATTTTTTTGAATTTATTTAATTTTTATAATTTTTTATAATGTAAGAATAGGAATTTTTAATGAAAATTTAAAAACTCAACCAAAATAAAACCTCTATCCTTAATAAAACTATTCGAGGTTCACCTAGGTTAGAGGACCACTTGACCTAATTTTAATTTTTTTTAGAGATTTAATTTAATTTTTAAAATTATTTTTTTTATTTTGAGTATTAACTAAATATAAAATAATATTTAAATGGAAAATTAGGTTTTATATTTTTATTAAATCTGTCTAAGTCCAGGGAACTCAAATAAATAAATTTTAGACTTTTTTTATTTATATTATAATTATTGGAATTTTTTTAGTGAGAAATTAAAGAAAATTCATTTTTAAGCTTTTAAAATTAATAGTTTGAATTAGAAAATTGGGAAAATTATTTTAATTTGTCCCAAGTGATCAGGAAGCCAAAAGTAACATTTTTAGTATGTTTTTACAATTTTTTAATTTTTATGATTTAATTATTTAAAGGCCCAAAAATAGCTAAAAAATGAAGAATTTATTTTAATTCAAATTTTATTTTTCTTAGGTTCCTCTGGTCACAAGGAGCTCCAAAAATTAATTTTTGTAATTTCTTTTTGAATTGTATTTTAATTATTATAATTGTTTTAATATCAAAAATATCATTTCACTTAATTAATCCATTTGGGGGACTAAATTAACTCCAATTGACTTGAAATTTTTATAGGGAGCTCCCTAACATTAAATTACAATGGTGAATGATTTTTATGCCATTTATATTTATATATACTCCAAATTAATTTTATTTAACTTTTTAGAGTTAGTGATAATTAGGATTATTTTGAAAGATTTAAACCAAGTTTATATTTTTCTTAGGGTCCTCTAACCACGGTGAACCTACCAAAATAAGTTTTGAATTTTTCTGATGAGTATTTTAATTAGCATAATATTTATACCAAAACAGGGACCATTATCTTGAAAATTTAAAATCTTTGCCTAGAGATATCACCTAACCTTGAAAAAATCATAGAAAGCATCCTCATAACAGATAGAATCAAAGTCCCAAAGATCAGGTCATGGTAAAATGTCTATGAAATTGGAGAATCAAAATACAGAAAATACTATTTAATTAATTAAAAATAAACATACATCAAATAAAATTGCAAATGTTTCCACAGTGCTCTCCTCTCTTCACTGAGCAACAAGGTATTTTTATTTTGTTTTTATGATTTTTCTACACAAAGTTATGAATTTTTTATGTTTTGGGAATTTAAATAAATAAGAAAATATCCTAATTTTGTACTTATTTCCATCAGCCTTGTATGCATCGAAGAGACGCGTGTCGCTGCGAGATTGGGCACCGCCGTCCGTGTCAGCTCCCCTTTTCGAACCAGAACTCCGTTTGGCGCGAACAGAATTGTCCAAGCGATACATAAAAGATCAGATGGTGCATGGTCATCATCCCCAATGAAGCCAACCCGCAAACCATCCACTTTCAAACCCTAATATCTCGCTCGATTCTCAACANCTTGCAAATGTTTCCACAGTGCTCTCCTCTCTTCACTGAGCAACAAGGCATTTTTATTTTGTTTTTATGATTTTTCTACACAAAGTTATGAATTTTTTATGTTTTGGGAATTTAAATAAATAAGAAAATATCCTAATTTTGTACTTATCTCCGTCAGCCTTGTATGCATCGAAGAGACGCGTGTCGCTGCGGGATTGGGCACCGCCGTCCGTGTCAGCTCCCCTTTTCGAACCAGAACTACGTTTGGCGCGATCAGAACTGTCCAAGCGATACATAAAAGATCAGATGGTGCATGTTCATCATCCCCAATGAAGCCAACCCGCAAACCATCCACTTTCAAACCCTAATATCTCGCTCGATTCTCAACAAAATCAAGTGCAGTTTGTTCCTATAGATTTGTCTTGACGAGGAGAGCATATCCAAATGATCAATTGACCCTTAAATCAATTCTATACACATGAAGAATCAAAAGAAGGTCGATTTAGGTTTAACTTTCAATTCCTTGGTCCAAGAGGGGAAGCGTTGATTGGATGCTTGTGGAAGCTTCGTGGGGGTCCCAAGAGCCTAAGGATTGAGCCTCAAGCCGTGGTGAATCACCTAGATATGAATTTGACCAAGGAAAAATTAGGGGTTTGCTCAAAGTCCACCGTAGGGTGCTCTGGTGATGGAACTTTTGTGGGGGATCTTCTTCTCTTACTGTGGGGATGGTGTTGGTGCAATTAATTTGAATTTGGTGGAGGTTTGAGAGGTGTCCTGTTTCAGCCTAAGGATTGAGCTTCAAAATTGAGCTCGTGCAGTGGATTTGAGTGGCTAAAGAGGGTTGGGTTAAGCTCAAGAGGTCTCAAGGAGGCTCTGAAAGTAATTTGGTAGATTCTCCCCAAGGAATTTTAAGCTCTCCCTCTTTGGCCATGGAGGGGGGTTTAAATAGAAGGGGAAAGAGAGGCCACTAAGGGAAATTGGTGGGTGTTTTTAGTTGCTTATGTGGATACCAACAATGTAAAAAAATCCAATTGGTATGAACCAGATTGGATNTGTGGGTGTTTTTAGTTGCTTATGTGGATACCAACAATGTAAAAAAATCCAATTGGTATGAACCAGATTGGATGGGTTTAATTTTCAGCTTTGGCCTAGGTGGTTCTCTTGATTTTGGGTTTTCCGACCACCAAGGTAGCTAGCCAGCCAGGGAGGGGTCAGCATCTAACTTAGGGAGGTCAGTGCTTGGTCTTGGTGAAGTCAATTGGGGTTGGCCTTGTGTAAAGGTATGAGTTTAAATAGTATGGGAAAATGGCTATTTTGAGTCAATTTGGGTCAAATCATGGTTTGGGGTTGGGTTCACCCCTCAATTTGATTTGGGTGCTGAGGGAAATCAAGAGGCTCAGCTTAATCAACATGGTGAAGTCCCTATCCAAGTAGATTTAGCTAAACATAGGTTGTAGTGATTCATGGGAGGGGTTAAAAGAATCTTAAGTATATTTGAAAGTGGTTTAGCCTCTTACCAATAATAGCTTGATGATGCGGCATGGCTCTCATGGCTTATCTCTAGCTTGAGAGTCGCTATATGGCTTGTCCATGGCTTGTTCAACTTTTATGAGGAGGGATTTTTGAAATTATGAAATATTTTGGTGTGATTTGGAAGGATTCTTTGATTTAGAATGATTTTATTTTGGATTTAGGACTTTAGGAATGATTTTAATCAAACGGATGATGAAGGGAAATAATTTTCATGTGGGCTTTGGACTTGGGCTTTTGGAATTAAGTATAGTGGGCTTTGAGCTTTTAAAAAGGAAATTGAATTTGGGCTAATTAAATGTTGATTTTGGTGTAGTAATATGCCATGAGGGATTTGGCAAAATTTCAAGAGATTTTGGGTTGAATTGGTGGGCTAATATGGTGGATTTAGGCATATAGTCAAAATTAGGCCTTTTAGATTTGAATGAAATTGGTCTTGCAATTGGATCAAATTGGGCTTGAATTTTATTTAGAGTGGAATTAGAGATGCTGAATCTTGGTTTAGAATTGAAATTGGGAAAGATTGGAGTCAATTGGGCAAAGATTGCGGCTAATTCGGGGATATTTGGGCCTTTTAGGGAAAATTAGGGCTTTTGGTCAAATTGGATTAAATTGGTAAAAAATGGTCAAATTAATGATAAAAAATTAAAATTGGGAATATTTGGGATTATTTTGGAATTTTTGGAACTTTTAGGTCATGAGGGGCATTTTGATAACTTTGGCAATTTTTGGGGATATTTTGGAAATTTGGTTATTTTGGTGAATTTTGTTCAATTTAGGTAGTGGTGACTGGTTTGAAATGAGTTTTGGACAAATATGGGTAATTTTGGGATTTTTGGCAAAAATTAAGGTTGTAGGGGTATTTTGGTAATTTGGTGGTTTAGGGCCAAAATGGGCCAATGAGCCATGAAACCATGCCAAACAGAGATATGTCAAACCAAGATGAGCCATGTGAGGACTCATTTTGGATGCTCAATATACTGGTCCTAACACTCTTAGCCAAAGACTAGGGGTATAAGCTCATCCATATGAGCTTTCCAAAAGGAGTCAGAAGGCCAACCTAAGGGGTCCTAAGGTTCGGGGTAAGTGAAAAAGTGTAGTGTGTGCAAGTTAGCCCCACAAAAAGCTAGATCACCCAGGGTTAGTCCTAAGGTCCGACCATCCTATTGGGGACTCCTCTTGAGCTCCTTTGTAATGAACCCACCAACTAAGTGCTAGAGGTTGGACCAACATGTGAAAATTTAAGTTGAGCAAAGAAGGGTTTAGAATTTCTATGGGTGAAGTTTCCCTTTCTATTTTTATATGAATAGTCAACAGGAAAACTCTATGGCTAGAACCTAGGCTGCTAAAGAGGAAAAACTAGACCTCAACCGTTAACAAGTTTATTTCACTCTTTATTTGCACTCAACCCCATGAACTATATTCTCATTCATGAAATCAAAATGTGATCTTAACCATTTGTTCACTGAGACAATTCCATCTCAGATCATACATGTTCTCACAACAGGTGTTAACATGTTAATTTGCCAAATCAAGAAGTAAATAAAGTGCATGGTTTGAAATCACGACAACTTCTTTCAACATTGAAGTCTAATACTTTAAACACTTAATCACTTATCATTTTAAGGAAAAAAAACAAAGAAAACTACTCGGAGTCCATGGAGAAAATACAACCCCACATGAGTTTAAAAGTAGAAATCAAGCACACAAATAAGAAATCTGATTAAAACTAAGTGTAGTCACAAAGATAAACACTTATCTTAAATTCTCTCCACCAAATGTCTTTAAGTTACATTGAATTATCTTCCTTCATTCACAATACAAACTAACACTCAAAATAAAAAGAAATGGTCGACAACGTTGGCTGCAGTTACTTGGATGGATGATGGCTATAAAATCTGATGGGTGGTCGACCTCTTCTCTTGATGATCCAAGTCTTCGTTAATAAAAATCCAAGGGGTGCCTTGGTGTCCTTTCAAAATGTATCTCCATTCAATGAATCTTCTAGAAGGTGCCTTCTAAAAAGCCAATTGAATGAATTTTTGCGTCCATGAGAAATTTCCCACATTTTTACCTAGGGTTGCTTCAAACACCTCTTCAAAAATTTGTCTAAATTCAATGAATCGTGAAATAACTACTTCTGGCGCTTAAGCGCGGGGTACCTGGCTCTTAAGCGTGGAGTACCTGGCGCTTAGGCGCCCCAGTTTATTTTTGCACCATTCTTCATTTTTGCTCCAAATTTGACTCTGTTTCACTCCTTTTAGTATTTTTCATCCATTTGATTTTACCTGAAAGAAAAACACACAAATTTGTTTCATTAAAGTGCAATATTTCAAAAATAGGTATAATAATGTGTATAAAAATACTATATATTTTAGGTGTATAAAAATCCCCCAAACTTAAGATGTTGCTTGCCCTTAAGTGACCATTCAATCTTTAGAAAACAATATTAGTAGATGATATATATGAGTTTCTTTAGAAGTTACCAAAATTTTGATGTATAAATATAGTAGTCCAATTTAGAAAAAAATATTAATAAATGAGACCAACTTAGAGTTTAGAAATTTTAAATTTNCTTTAGAAGTTACCAAAATTTTGATGTATAAATATAGTAGTCCAATTTAGAAAAAATATTAATAAATGAGACCAACTTAGAGTTTAGAAATTTTAAATTTAAGAAATATGAAAAGATGAGTTTCTATTTAATTCAAAAATATTATAGATTCTCCAAAAATAGAGTTTAGGTATTTTATCTTCTCCACTTTAAAATTTTTATTAAGCATAATTTTTCTTACTGTATTATATCCTTCAGCTTAAGAGTTTCTCAAGTCTTATACTTTAAAAAGANATAGAGTTTAGGTATTTTATCTTCTCCACTTTAAATTTTTTTTTAAGCATAATTTTTCTTACTGTATTATATCCTTCAGCTTAAGAGTTTCTCAAGTCTTATACTTTAAAAAGATCATATGTGGATCCAATTTTTTATTAGACACTAATCCTCTAGCTTGTCCTCTCTTTTTCAATTTTTCTTTCCTTTTTCTTTTTAATTTTTCCTTTTCTTTTTATTTTTATTTTCTTTTTCTTTTTTTCTTTTTCAAGCAAGAATTACTATATCTGGATAGGCCTTTAATGATTTTGAATCTCACTCTTCCTTTCTTAAAGAAAGGAGTTGATATTTTCTTTCACTTAAAAACAAAATAATAATTTTTAAAATTAATTTCAATAAAAGAAATTTNCCTTTTTCAATTTTTCTTTCCTTTTTCTTTTTAATTTTTCCTTTTCTTTTCATTTTTATTTTCTTTTTTCTTTTTTTCTTTTTCAAGCAAGAATTACTATATCTGGATAGGCCTTCAATGATTTTGAATCTCACTCTTCCTTTCTTAAAGCAAGGAGTTGATATTTTCTTTCACTTAAAAACAAAATAATAATTTTTAAAATTAATTTCAATAAAAGAAATTTAATTTTGAAAATAAAAATCTAAATCTTCTAAATTTTTCAAAAATACATTTTTTCCTATTAAAGATAGTTACACTATATTTAATATTTTCCACACTAAAAATTTTTAACTTTTAAGTTTTTCTTCATTACTTTAAATTTTAACTAAATTCTCTTATTCATTTCTATATTTAAAATTTTACTTCCTTAATATAACTTCATAAACATGATCAATTTTCTTCAAATCAAAATCAAATTTATTTGAAGCACAATTCAGTAAATTTTGAAGTTCCTTATAAAATTTTTCATCCCTCCCCCAAGCTTAATTTTTTAAGAAAAATAAAATATTTTAGCATCATATAAATATTGGCAGGAATGAAAACTAAAAGTAACATGCTTGCAAGAATTTCATATCCTAGAGATGCAAATACAAAAAATTAAAGCATGAGTAAAAATTTAAATTGATCAAATTTTAAATTTCTTAACATATAGAGATTCATCAGATTTCTATGTTGTGGAGTATAACATAGAATCAAACAAATACACTAAAAACATACATGACTGCAACATAAAGAAAAATAATTGATAGTAAATTGAATTCACCCTCATAATCACTATTTCTCTTCATATACCCATTCATATGCTTGCAAATTGTTCTAAGTTTGATACCTTTTCATTGGTATAAATGATAATATTCAAAATCCTGTTCAAAAGCTATGACTAAGAATTAAATTCAGAAGTCTGATCTCGTGATGTGGAAGTATATAAAGTAGAAGCTNATGTTCTAAGTTTGATACCTTTTCATTGGTATAAATGACAATATTCAAAATCCTATTCAAAAGCTATGACTAAGAATTAAATTCAGAAGTCTGATCTCGTGATGTGGAAGTATATAAAGTAGAAGCTTGTGACGTCAAAGCAGCAGAGCTACTAGAGAATTCACCCCTTCAACCAAAAATAGAATTATGTGAACAAGATTTTAAATTCACACTGGTAATGGGCTTTAGAGGCTGTAAGATCTCCTCCCAACTATCAAATCTAACTCCAACTTGTTCTCATAAAGAAAAGATCAAGGATGTGAATCTCAAACCTATAATAGTAGTAGTGACGACAGAACTGGTAATAATTACATGAATCAAAGTGCCAATATCAATAGGCTTAAACTGCTGAATGCAATAGTTCTAGGTTGCTCGATCTCGAGTCACTTCACTCAAATGACTTGTAGGTAGCAGACGTGCAAAAATAAAATAAGGTCATGCCTTTGCAGTGGTATCCAACTTTGAAGTAGAAAAGTTTACTCTGCTTTCATTTGTTATCTTCCAAAGTCTTCTTCCATCAGTCAAAGATGAAATAATCTTGTCTAAATCCTCTTTTGTAGTACTATATCTTGAATAAAAAACATAAAGTACTCGAGGGCAATCGATAAAACTAATTTATTACCTTAGAGGAAAAAGGTATTGTCTTCCTCCTCACCATGACTCCTTCTTCATCACTTTCAAGGAGATTCGCATAGAACTCCCGCATAATAGAAATCACTGGGACAACAAAAAAATAACAGAACCGATCACACTAGCGACAAACAATCAAATCTTCCATGGCTCCTCTCAGACTCTTAAAACATCGCTCAGAAATCAATTTTCTTGATTGCAGGGAATCACTATTTTGATCCTGAGCTCTCGAAATGATAAACTTGGTTGAATCAAATGGAGCCTTCCCCTTACTCCTCTTCATTCTTCGTGAAATTTATAAAAATGTATAAAATTAAAGTAAAATTTCACATTCAACTCTAAATCACTAAGCTCAACTCCTAAAAGCTTAAACTAACAAATATATGCCTTTTCCATAGAGTTTTGTCAAATTTTTCACCATGAATAGTGATTTTTTGGTAGCTCATGAATGTGCTCAAAATACATGGTGAAAATTAAAAATTTTGGCATAGAAGTGAAGCTCTTACCTCAAGGATATCAAATCTAGCAATTTTTGCCTCCAATCTCCAAGAAATCTTTAAATATGATAATCCCTAGCTCCAAAATTGTGAAATCTTGAGGTTGAAGACGATGAAAACGTGCGGTAATGGTGTTTTTGAACCAATTTTGTACTTAAAACCATTCACAAATCAGTTTTTGTGAACTAGCGCTTAAGCATGAATGGTTCGACGTTTAGGAGCTTGTGTCACGGAATAGACAGTTCTTAAGCATGGGTCTTAGCGCTTAAGAGCCACTACACAAATTTTGATTTTTTTAATTTAAGTGAAATGCACTCCTAGCTTAAGTCAACCAACCCTACATGGTCTCATAACACTTTATATACTATTTTCTTCCCTCTTAACTCTTCTCTTACTCAAGATTTATCAATCTTAACTAATTCGATTCAACACACAATAACATGAAATTTCACACAAACAAAACACTTATATTCATTTACGAACAATTAAAAATGTTTTTAAATATAAAGGTTCTAAATCCAAATGGTCTTGGAAGAGCAAATTCCTAATACAAACACTAGATAATTAGCACATAATAACATACTAAATACAGTTAATATTAAACAAAGACTAAACTATGAACTTAATTCCATTATTTAGTTAGTGGAACGAATCCTGGCCTCTCATTAGTCTCTCCTTCAACATTTGGAATGTATATCTGAAAGAATGGACAATGATTAATTACTCTTGTTGAATCTTCTTCAATCCACTTGTTCTTCAGATATATAGCCTTGTCTACTTCTTCTATAAAATTAGCATGGCTAAACTACATCTTAAGTTTCCATCCCATATGATCCAGATGCACATTAACTTCCATCACTTTTGCTTCAATTGAAGCAATGTCAGCCTCAATTTAGTGATTTTCTCTGCTATCCCTTTGATACTAATGGCAAGGAAACCATTATATAACTCTCGCACACTCTGACTAAAAAACTTCTTTCTCATTGCCTCCTCCTTCTTCTTCAAATCACTCTACCAAAATGACATTTTTCTAAAATCTCACTATTTCAAATTGGATTTTGGATTAGAATTGAATTATGATAAAAATCCTTACATAACCCTTCTATTTATAGGCTCCTAACTCTTCCTATAACTC
>JXCR01066667.1:60991-71544 GCA_002079205.1 Phalaenopsis hybrid cultivar
TAGAGCCCAATATTACTTGAGTGATACGTATACTTGCGTTGATAAGTGTGACTTTACCATTATTGAATATTTAATATATACATCTTTATCAAATCTATAATTGTTATCAAGTTTTTAGTGTCGTTGCTGAGGAATTAAATATTCTAGCATTAGTAATTTATACTTGTATTTTTAAGTATATTTAAAGTTGTTGTCAAATGTGTTGTGAAACATATGATCCGGGAAATGGAGTATGAGTTCTACAACAGAGAGAGGATCACATTTGATTCCATGGAGGAGAACATCGTTCATGGAATTAAGTGTAAATAAATAGGGAAATATTTTTTGTTGGGTGTGGAATTGGAGAACCTTTAGGGTGACAGACTAAAATCTTCAATTCGGTCTTACTTTTTAAAAACTGTAAGGAGAGCTAGCCTTCAGGTGAAGGGAAATGAGAGCTCTGGAGTGGGAGCCAGTATCCTCCTAGCCGAGCCACGAATTTACGGACTAAACACTGAGATTAGTCAATGATTTTCTATGCACTGTATCTGGGTAGAGAATTAAAATTGCTCATATTTGACACAATACATATTATAAACATTTATCTAATCTCATTTTATCATAGCCTCATTATAGTGGGAAAGATACTTTTTCATATAAAAATCTTTATTATATAAACATAGTTAATAAATTAGGATTTATTGTTTTAAACTTTTTATTTTTGATTTAATAATAGTTTAGAAATTTACTTTTGATTACATCTCAACAATTGAAATTAGTGACAGTGATTTTAATTGACTTTCTATGAATTTCATAGCAAATTTATCATTTCCAATTTAAACCTTCCCTGTGAGATCGATATTTGGGGCTTAAATTGAAATTCTATTTTTTACTTGATAATGATACGTATACTTGCATGAAATCTGAATATTAATTGATTATACGTATTTAAATTTTACACAATTTATCGCAATAAAAAATTCGGACCAAGTTTTTGGCGTCGTTGTCGGGGAAGGCAACAGTTAAGTTAAATAGTTTTGATAAATTAGAAAATTTATAGATAATATATATACCATAAAAAAATTTAAAAAATTAAAAAATCAAAAATCCAAAAATAAATATTTTTATTAGAGTGTTTATTTTTCTTTGCTTACTTTATTTATTTATGCAAAATAGTGAATCTAAAGGTTTAGTACCTTACGCTTCAGAATTTGAACGTACTATTAGAAAAATTCGAAAACAACAAAGAGAAATTAAAAATTTACAAGAAATGACGAATAACTTAAATAATCCAATAAATAAAAATTGTCAAAGACCTTTAAAAGATTATGCGAATCCGACAGTAGATGAACTTCACTTGAGCTTAAACCTGCTATTATCCAGATGATACAAAATATTCAGTTTGGAGGATCACCTACTGAAGATCCTAACTTACATCTTACTAGTTTTCTTGAAATTTGTCCTACATTAAATATGACAGAGAGTCTAATGATGTTGTTCGACTTAGAATTTTTCCTTTTTCATTAAGGGATAAAGTCAAGGCTTGGTTAAATTTGTTACCACATGGATCTATTAGAACTTGGGGAGAACTATCACAAAAATTCTTGGCTAAATATTTTTCACCCTAAAAAACCGCTAAGCTTAGAAATGATATTACATCTTTTTATCAGTTTAAAGGGGAATCGATATATGAAGCCTGGGAAAGATTTAAAGATCTTCTTAGAAAGTTTCAACACCATGCTTTACCAGATTGGTTAATACATCAAACATTTTACTATGCATTATTAGCATCGGTTAGATCTATTATAGATGTTGTTGCGGGTGGTTCATTAATGTCAAAACCTTTTGATAAAACATATTCTTTAATTGAAGAAATGGCTACTAATAACTTTAAATGGCCCTCTGAAAGGGTAAATCCTAAGAGAGTAGCTTGTATTCATGATTCTGATGCAATGTCGATTTTGGCATCTCAAATTACTGTTATTTCTAAAAATATTGATCAAATGGGAGTGAATTATTCTCAAATACCCCCAGTATTAGAGGAGAATTCACCAGGACAGATTATTGATACTCAATCATCTTATAAAACTTTAAACACTATAAATAATCAAAATAATAATCCCTATTCTAACTATTTTAACCCTGGATAGAAAAATGACCCTAATTTTAGTTGAAATAATTATATTAATTCAGTGAATCCATCCAAAAATTTGAACAATCAAGGAAATCCCAATTTTCAACCTTATTATCCTCCAGGATTTAACTCCAACCCTAACCCACAAGTTAAGGAGAAGAAGTTGACGATGGAAGAAGTAATGTTGAATATGGGAAATCAAATACAGAATCAAGGGGCTGCTATTAGAAATATTGAAAATCAATTAGGACATATTGCTACTGCACTTAGTAATAGACCTTCTGGAATTCTTCCGAGTACTGTGGAAGTTAATCCAAAAGATCAAAATAAAGAGCAAATTAAAGCTATTCAATTACGAAGTGGAAAATAAGTTGAAACAAGGATCCAAAGAGAAACTGAAGTTGATGAAGAGAAGGAAGAAATGGAAAATGATCAACAGGAAAATGAACAAACACAGGTTCTTGTAGAAAAACCATTACCTCCGTTTCCTCAAAGACTGAAGCAGAAAAATAAAGATAAACAATCTACAAAATTTTTAAAAATCCTTAAAAAGTTAAAGATAAATATTCCTTTTGTTGAAGCTTTGGAACAAATTCCAAGCTTTGTGAAATTTATAAAGGATGTATTAAACAAGAAAAGGAAGTTTACAGATCATGAGACCATTGCACTCAATGAAGAGTGTAGTGCTATTATTCAGAAAAAGCTTCTTAAAAAATTAAAAGATCCTGGTAGTTTTACTATACCTTGTGCAATTGGAGAAAAGTTTTACGAAAAAGCTTTATGTGATTTAGGAGCGAGTATCAATCTTATGCCTTAATTAATTTTTAGATGTTTAGATTTAAGAGAAATTTCCCCTACTAATGTAACTCTTCAATTAGCTGATCAATCAAAAATTTATCTGAAAGGAGTTATAGAAGATGTGTTAGTAGAAGTGGATAAATTTATTTTCCCTGCAGACTTTATAGTATTGGATATGGAGTAAGATAAAAAGATTCCTATTATTTTAAGAAGACCATTTCTCATAACAGAGAGAGATGTAATAGATGTGCAAAAGGAGAATTAATAATGAGGGTTAATGATCAAGAAGTGAAATTTAATATAGCAAAAGCTATGAAATATCCTGTGATAGAAATATATAATGAATGTTTCAGGATAGAAGTAGCTTATTATCTAAGTAATGAACAACTTAAGAATGAGTTCGAAGATAAATTAAAGCAAGGAGATATTTTTGATACTGAAGATGATGTAAAAGAAGAAGATTTAGATTATATTCAAGGAAAATTTGAAACATTAGACTTGCTGAAAAAAGATAGTAAAAATCTTATTCCTTCAAGTATTAAACCGCGTGAACTTGAATTAAAGATATTACCTGCCCATTTAAAATATGTATTTTTAGGAGAGTCATCTACATTGGCTATTATTATATCTTCTGAGTTAACTGAAATTCAGGAACAAAATTTGATAGAGATTAAACCCAATAATGAAAGAAGTTGTTAAAAAAGAGACTTTAAAGTGGTTAGATGCTGAAATTATGTATCCTATTTCAGTTAGCACTTGGGTAAGCCCTATTCACTATGTTCTAAATAAAGGAAGAGTGACTGTTGAAGAAAATGAGAAAAGTAAATTAATATCAATAAGACAAGTAACTGGTTGGCGAATTTGCATTGACTATAGAAAACTAAATATGGTCACCAAAAAAGATCACTTTCCTTTACCCTTTCTAGACAAATTGTTGGATAGATTGGCTGGGAACAAATATTATTGCATTTTAGATGGATATACCAGATATCACCAAATTCCAATTGCTCCATATGATTAAGAGAAAAAATGTTTACATGCCCATACAAAACATTTGCTTTTCATAGAATGACTTTTGGACTATGCAATGCACCTGCAAAATTTCAAAGATGCATGATGTCAATTTTTAGCAATTTTATAGAGCATGGAATAAAAGTGTTTATGGATGATTTTTCTGTGTTTGGGACTTTGTTTGGTTTATGTCTTAATAATTTAGAAAAAGTTCTAGAAGTATGTGAAAAAATCAACCTAGTTTTAAATTGGGAAAAANATGTTTGGGACTTTGTTTGGTTTATGTCTTAATAATTTAGAAAAAATTCTAGAAGTATGTGAAAAAATCAACCTAGTTTTAAATTGGGAAAAATGTCAATTTATGGTTGCATGAGGTATTGTTATTGGGCAGAAGTTTTTTGAAAAAGGCATGAAAGTAGATCCTGCAAAAATCCAAGTTATAGAAAAATTACCACCTCCTAATAGTGNGCAGAAGTTTTTTGAAAAAGGCATGAAAGTAGATCCTGCAAAAATCCATGTTATAGAAAAATTACCACCTCCTAATAGTGTTAAAGGGGTGAGAAGTTTTTTTGGACATACTGGTTTTTACAGGCGCTACATAAAAAAATATTCAAAAATATTCAACTTTAAGAAAAAGATACAAAATTTAATTTTAATGGGGAATGCATAACATCTTTTGAATTATTAAAGAAAAAATTAATCATTGCATCTATAATAGTACCATCTGACTAGGAGAAACTATCTGAAATATTGTGCGATGCTAGTGATTATGCTATTGAGGTTGTATTAGGACAAAGGCACGATAAAGTTTTTAAAGTTATATATNAGAGAAACTATCTGAAATATTGTGCGATGCTAGTGATTATGCTATTGAGGCTATATTAGGACAAAGGCACGTTAAAGTTTTTAAAGTTATATATTATGCTAGTAAAACTCTAAATAATGCTTAAATTAATTATACTACTACAGAAAGAGAGTTATTAGCTATTGTTTATGCCTTTGATAAATTTAGACCTTATTTAATTGGAACTAGATGTGTAGTGCATACAGATCATTCTGCTATTTCATACTTAATGCAAAAGAGGAATGCTAAACCAAGATTAATTAGATGGATACTTCTATTGCAAGAGTTTGATTTTACTATGGCTGATAGAAAGGGAAATTATAATCAAATAGCTGATCATTTGTCTAGAATAGAAATAGAAATATTAACCAACTTTGTAATTGAAAATTTAGAAAATTTTCTTAATGAAAATTTATGTAGTATTGATGAAATGGATGTATCATGGTATGTTGATATAATAAATTATATCGTAAGTGATATTCTACCTCCTGATATCAAGAATCCACAATTAAAGAAATTTATTTATGATTTGTAAGACTATTTTTGGGATGAACCATATTTATGTAAACAAAGTAAAGATATAATTATTAGAAGATGTGTGTTTTATGAAGAAACTCAACAGATAATTGAAAGATTGCATGATTCTGAATTTGAAGAACGTTTTGGAACAAATAGAACTGCATATAAAATTTTGCAAGCTTGATTTTATTGGCCTACTATTTTTAGAGATGTTAATGAATATATTAAAATATGTGATAGATGTCAACGAGTAGGAAATATTTCTAGATTAAATGAAATGCCTCTAATTTACACATTAGAAGTTGAAATTTTTGATGTGTGGGGATTAGACTTTATGGGACCATTTATGCCTTCATTTGGAAATTTATATATATTACTTGCTGTTGATTATATGTCTAAGTAGATTGAAGCTATTGTTGTGCCTAGATGTGACGCTCGGAGTATTCCTAAATTTTTAATTAAAAATATTTTTACAAGATATGGAATGCCGAGAGTAATCATTATCGATGGAGGATCTCATTTCAGGAATAAGAGAATAAAAAAATTGATCAAGAAATATGATATAATGCATAGCTTCTCTACTGTCTATCATCCTCAGACTAGTGTTCTAGCAGAAATATCAAATCGTGAAATTAAACGCATTTTAAAAAAAACTCTAAATTCTTATAAATTGGATTGGTCTGCTAGACTAGTTACTGTATTATGGTCCTACAGAACTGCTTATAAAACTTTTATAGGAATGTCCCCATATAGATTGATTTCTAGAAAAAACATGTCATTTACTAGTAGAATTGGAACATAAAGCATTTTGGGCTATTAAAAAATTTAATTTTAATTTAAAGGACGCTGGTGTGAAAATGTTATTGCAACTCAATGAACTTCTGGAGATTAAAAATGAAGCATATGATAATGTGAAAATCTATAAAGACAAAATGAAAACATGGCATGATCAGAAGATTATTAAGAAGAAATTTGAACCTGAAAAAGAAGTTCTACTATATAATATAAGATTGAGATTATTTCCAGGAAAACTAAAATCCAGATGGTTATGACCATTTAAAGTGATTAAAGTCTATCATTATGAAATTATTGTTATTAAAGATCCTAACACTGGAAAGATATTTAAAGTTAATGGGCATCGTTTAAAACATTATTATGAAAGGCACATATCTCAGTTTAAAGAAGTTTTAATGTTAAGTCAACCCAACAAAATAAATGGTATATCAAGCTGACGACGTTAAACTAAGTGTTTTGTGGGAGGCAACCCATACTTATATTGCTATGTATTACTATTTTGTTTGATAAATTGTCTTATATATTAGTAGTTAATAATCCTACACAATTGAATTTGTTAAAAATTAAGTCAAATATTGGTATTGGAGGAAAATTTGGAATCGAATTGAACAAAAAAAATGAAAGTCGCAATTTTGGCCACTGGCACCGACGACGCCCTAGATAATGGACATCAGGGCCGTCGGTGCCAATCGGGAGCGTCGATGGCGCTGAGTATGGTTGGACAATTTTAGATGACTTTTGGCAGATTTTGGCTTGATTTCACTTCGTAATAACCACCGAGAAGAGTTTAAAAAGGCCTAGAAACATTCTTAGATGCCTCGAAACTTCTTATTTTCGGATGTCATGGCTTTTAATTCCAAAAATACTTTGAGGTATGAAGTTTTTAACAAAAAAGAATATTTATTAGTTTTGACGCGCAGTGATTATACGATAAAGTTATTATGAAGAGGAGATTGATCAAGGAAAGAGGATTTGTTAATCATGGAGTGATCAATCCAACTGGTTCGATTGATAAGATCATTCTGCAAAGGCGTTGGGAAGTTCTGTGTTACACTATGTCTACGGTTGTCGTACCTATGGTAAAGGAGTTTTATGCAAACTTACATGGAATTACTCAAGGTGTTGTCTTCATACGAGGTAAGCTGTACCATTTACTTCTGCATAGATTAATGAAATGTATGTGATAGACAATGTTCAAATCTGCATTATACAAATTTCATTCCTACATAAGATTTGATGCAAGACATGTATAATCTTCTGACGGATCAAAGTGAGATGTGGGAGGTAAGAGATGAAGGATATGTTAGTTTCTCCACTTCATTACTTAATCTAATCTCGAAGCAATGTCATTTCTTTATTGCTACAAAGTTACTCTCTACTAGGAAAATTAGTAGAGTCACCAAAGAATGTGTTGTTTTAAATTACTGCATTAAAATGGAAAAACCCATTGATATAGGGTCTATTATATTTAAATCTATTATGGGTATCCTTACTAATGGGCCAATTTATGGACTTGGGCATCCATCTACCATCTTTTTTATTTGCAGTCAAGCCCAAGTGCCATATGAAAGTTAGCAAAAGACTTTATTACCTTGGGAGCCCATGATCCCTATTGATGAGAATTATTTTGGAGATGGAAATAAATTATTAGAAGTCATCATAAATCAATCTTCAAATGCTTCAACTCCATTTATACCACCAATAGTTGGAAGTTTGCTTGCTTTGGAAAAGAAATTGAAGAACATTGAAATGGAACTTCAGATTATTATAAATGCAGTAGAAGATCTTAAATACCTTTTTGATCACCTAGATTAGAGAATGAAAGAAAATTTTAATCACCACTAGAACTTTTGAAGCAGGATTAGTTAGGATGTTTAAAGAAAATGGGTGGATCGTAGAAAATTCGACAGATCAAATCCCGTACTGATCCTTCTATAACTTATATGTTCATTGCCAATCTATAGGAGATATCAAAGGAGGAGAAAGCACTGAANCGAAGTTTGCTTGCTTTGGAAAAGAAATTGAAGAACATTGAAATGGAACTTTAGATTATTATAAATGCAGTAGAAGATCTTAAATACCTTTTTGATCACCTAGATTAGAGAATGAAAGAAAATTTTAATCACCACTAGAACTTTTGAAGCAGGATTAGTTCCGATGTTTAAAGAAAATGGGTGGATCGTAGAAAATTTGACAGATCAAATCCCATACTGATCCTTCTATAACTTATATGTTCATTGCCAATCTATAGGAGATATCAAAGGAGGAGAAAGCACTGAAGAAGATGCGTAATAATTGAAGACTTTAGATTCTCTATCTATTTTAGAACATTATATATATTTAGTGTAATTGTGAGGATGTGATTTGATTTGGTTTATTTTTGCTTCAGAATTCTGAACTTTGATTGTGTGTATAGTTTTGTGACAGCGTTTAGTGTTGTGGCTTGATTTTGGATGTTGATTTATAATTAGTTTATTTAATATGTGTGATTGTGTAATTAAAAAAATATTTTTGTAAAAAAGTGTACTTTCATATATAAAAGTTATTTTGTTGTTATTTGTGAAATATTTTGTTTGTAAATTATTGTTAGATAAAAATTTGGGTCTAAAATACTAAAAATTTTTGGAGTAAGTTGATAAGAAATTGAAAATTAAAAAAAATCAAAATATGGAATTTTTTGGGCCTTCAGCGCCGTCGGCGCTGACATTAGCACTGAAAGCGCCCTNTCAAAATATGGAATTTTTTGGGCCTTCAGCGCCGTCGGCGCTGACATTAGCACTGAAAGCGCCCTCGACCCAATAGCAGATTAAACCCCTAAAAATTTGCAATTTTTACTATGACCATCATTTTTACGCTTAAGTCAACTTCAACCAATGGTTTAGGCGGTTAGGGCTTGATTTTGGGCGGATTTGAGACGATTTAGAGGCTAAAAGACTTAGGATTTCATATTCTCTAGGTAAGAGCTACACTTTAAACCAAAATTTTTTTATTTTCACCAAGGATTAATCTCACATTTCATGGATCCAAAAATATGGAAATTTTTTGAGAAATTTTTTAGAAAATTCTTTGGTGATGAACTCTTATTTAGTGATTTGAAGTTTAAAATATATTACAATTTGATTTTTGGAATTTTGGGATTTATTCAAATTTATTTAATTTTTTTTTAGATTTCCTATGGCACCTAGATCAAGCAAAAGAAAAACTACAATATGATGAGCAGAGATTTGTTAGCTTTAGAGCCAGTGCTCAATTTCATAATTTACAAGAAAATAAAAAAGTGATTCAGGACCGATGTTTTAAAAATCTAGGAGGAGAAGTTGAACGTTTAATTATTGCTCGGCAGTGGGAATATTTTTGTTATTTTACTACCGATGCGGTAGCTGGGATTATAATGGAATTTTATGTCAACCTTCTTGAAGCTTCTAATGATTTTTTTTTTGTTTGAGGAAAAAGGGTGGAGTTTATTCCAAGAAAAATTAATGAATTTTATCAGTTAGAAGATAAGTATAGATTCTAGTATCATTCTTTTTCTGCTATAAATCAGGCTTTAGATGAAGTTATTTCNGTTTTTGTTTGAGGAAAAAGGGTGGAGTTTATTCCAAGAAAAATTAATGAATTTTATCTGTTAGAAGATAAGTATAGATTCTAGTATCATTCTTTTTCTGCTATAAATCAGGCTTTAGATGAAGTTATTTCTTTTCTGACTAGTGAAAAAGGGGCTTAGAAAATAAAGAATGGAGTTAAAGTTAACTTTCCCCTTTCTATGTTAAATGTAGTATCTAAGGTCTGACATTATTTTATTTCTGGGAGGATGATTCCAAAGAATCATCATAGAGAAGTAACTAAGGATAGAGCCATCCTGAACTTCTGTATTTAGCAAGTGATGGATATAAATGTAACCTCCATCATTTATATGAACACTTGATCTATTGCTTTGATAGAGACCACTGGTGGATTGGCGCACCTTGCTCTGATTTACACACTTTGTGAGCGTGCAGGAATTGATTTCAGACTTGATGAGGAGAGGATTGAGCCTCAGAGATCGATTGGGTCTGCCAACATCAAGACTTATGAGTCCCATGTTGATTAGAGATCTGGAAGACAGGCCAGAGATATTCATTCTACTTCTAAAACCCCTAGTGAGCCTACTTCAAGTGACCCCAACAACAGGGAGTTGTTGCACCAGATGATGATTCAACAAGGAGATATTTTGAGGATGGATCATTGGATATACAATATGGAGGCTAGAAATGCTCACACTGATGATGTGATTTCTAGATATTTGAATATGATGCTACTTATGATGATGCTTTAGTGAGATATCTGAGGGGTGACCATACAGTTCAGTTCCCTATTCATCATACTTATACTCCATATTAGCAATAAAAGTTAGATGTCGATGATGAGGAAGATAATGACTGGTGATCTATTTTGTTTGTTTGTTTGTGTTTGTACTGTGTGATTGTATTGTTC
>JXCR01066678.1:0-16836 GCA_002079205.1 Phalaenopsis hybrid cultivar
GAGCCTTTTCTGACTGGCATGTTGGGAGTAATACCCATCTCCCCCCTAATATTGTCGGTACTACCCACCCCAACAATGTGGATGTCATTTGCTCTGAATGGTTCACCTTACACCTCATCAACTGGAGCCTTCCCTTACTTTCTGGGAGCTGGCACGGGTGCTACAAACTCCTCAAGATTGCCAACTCAGATTAATTCTTCAACTTGGCCGCGGAGGTTCCTGCACTCCTCTGTGTCATGGCTATGGTTTCTATGGTACTTTTAGAACTTTTTTCGATCTTGAAGAAAGGCTTTAATTTTTATCAGGGCAGTCTGCTTAAAGTATTCCTTATTCTTAATGTTCTCAACAATCACTACCATGGCAAGACTCAAAGGGGTCATGTTTGGTGCTCTTTGATCACTTGCTCGCCACTCATAAAAACTAGCAAGTTGCTTGTCATGGTTCCTCGTTTGGTCTCCAGGTTGGTGTTTTCGCCTGGCCCTTCTATTGTCTTAGGATAGCCAACTATCTTCATATTGACGACGGTTGGAAGGACACGGGCCATTTTTTGGTATCCACCCGTTGTCCCACGAGCCTCTCTTATATGGGCGACAATTTGATTGTTCATGCTTGTGGTGGAAGTTGCCGACACTTTCTTCGGCTGCGATGTGGTTGTTGGCAATCTCCAATAACTCGGTCAGGGTCTTTGGCTACTATCGGCCGAGGTTGTATTGAAACCTCTCTCCCCTCAGCCATTGGGTCAAGGCAGTGTGCGTCACCCCAGGCTTCAGATCCTTCACCTCCAACATCTTCTGCTTGAATTTGGTTATGCAAGAGGAAAAGCTCTCATTTTTGCCCTTGCTTAACTTGTCATAAAGCTTGTGAGCTCTTCTTGGCGCTCTAGGTGCTAGCAAGCGATGCTAGAAACATTCTCCTAAAATCAGCAAAGGAGGAAATCACTACTATCGGTTGTTGAACCACCTAAAGGTTGACTCCCTTAGCGTAGTATAAAATAGTCGGCACTTTAATGCTTCAATGATCCAGAGAAGGCAGACGACCAACTCAAAAGAAGCGATATGGTTGGTCAGATCAGTCTAACCCTTATCTGACTTGAGTAAAGGAATCTTGAATTTCTTCGATGGTTTGACGCCAAAAATCTGCTGGAAGAATGCATTCTTCAGCTATATGTGGGCCTCAACAGGTTCAAACCTCTGTTTACTCGTTGATGCAAATCCAACGTTGTCCTAGTACTGGGAGTTTGCAAATCTTTCTGTCCCCTAAGCCGCTCGATGGCCTTCGGTTTCGAGTTCTTCCTCCTAAGGGTTCTGCTCTCGTGAAACTTGTTCTCTTCCTCCGAGGACTGCTCGGGTCAACCCCACCATCTGACCCAATATCTGGTCTCGCAGTTCTTGAATCTATATCTGAACAAACTCCCTAGTCCAGTCTATATTTTACGTGTCTCTAAGATGAGTTTCTTCTTAGTGTGGTGCTCTTCTTATTGGTGACATTATTACATGCTCACTGCACCATTCATGATGTTGAATTTGAATTCATCCTATGTTTCTCACCTAAGAAATTGAGCATAAAACAAGAGAGAGAGAGAGAGAGAGATAGAGATGCACAGTAGATTAATGATTTTAGAGCCTTTTTTACCATTGATTCATTAGCCTTTTACTGTAGAAATTATCCCCTAATTATAAGAAAAGTGGGATACAAAAGTTATAATTACTTGCTTGCCCTTGCTTTAATAGCGACACTACGAGGTGTTATGGTAAAAATAAATAAAGATTTAAATGCACATGTAAATGGATAAATAAATAACTAAGTATTCCGCTTGGCCCTTCTTTTCGATTAGCCATTTGTGGTCGATAATTTTTGGGTTGGCAAGTGGTCGCTCGGCAAGCTCTCTCGGGTTCAAGTTTCCAGCTGACTGAAGTTACTTGTCAGTCGGCTGAACCTTTGACTGGCAGGCCTTCGTTGACCGATCAACTTCTATACTGTGTCGATCGTTTTTGCACGGGGCTCTATGGGAACTGAGTTGATGGACATTTCTGGCTCATGCATTGTACACTTTAATCATTGGAGTTGATTTCCTCAAGATTTATGATGTCGTGTTTTTAGTGCACATTTTCAAATTTAAAATTTAACAAATTTGCACCTTAATTGAACAAATTGTTCGTTGTGTCATTGTTTTTCATTTTTCTTTTTTACTTCTAGATATTGAACAAAATATTAAAAAAAAAAAATAGTTGTGTGGAAAGATTTAAAGATGTATACACTAGATCTAAATCTGCATCTTTTCTTATTTCTGCAGGTTTGCCTTCTGAGACAGTTCACGGGCTCAGTATCAAAAGCTGATTATTTTGCCCTTCGAAGAGGCTTTATTAATGTAAGTTCCTATCGTGATTAAAAAGGGTGTGAAGTGCAAGACTTCTGAAGCATTTTATCTAACTCGTTTAAGAAAAAGTTCGAATCATATGGTTGTGTTTGGTTTGAAGGAATTGATAAAATGGAAATGTGGAGAAAATGAAAATAGAAATAATAGAATTGAATTGAGGTTAGATTTTCATCTACTTGTTTTATTGCTAAACTTTTCATATCATATTATTTATTACAATTTATATAAAATTGACCTTTCTACATGTGAGTCACAACAATAATGATTCATACATTTTTTATTTCTTTTGTTAAAAATAATGACTCTTATAGTTTTTAATTTTTAATATTTTTACCGAAGCAGGTTGGTAGTTGCTAAGAAAAAATGCATTTTTTTTCCAATGCCTACATGTGTATTTTTTTAAGAAGACTTTGTGATAAATTTATGTTTTTAATTTTATGTTTATACTTTAACACAAAGATAAAAAAGATTCATGTCATGATTTTTTTTTGACAAGTTTTACGCTGGCTGCCAACTACCTAACACAACCCTCCACTTTTCACATTTGGGCTTGTGACTGACAATGACAGTGTTACATAGAAAGATTAATATCTTATGTATTCAAGAAACTAAATGGGTTGGAGAAAAGGCTAAGGTGATTGATAACTTAGGTTTTAAACTTTGATATTTTGATAAGAGTCGCAATAGAATTGGTGTAGGTGTAATTATAGGTAAGAGTTTGAAAATAATGTTGTAAAAAATAATAGCGTTGAAGATAGAATTATAGCCCTTAAGATTAACATTGATATTAAGATTTTTAATATTATAAGTGCTTATGCTCCTCAAGTAGGTTTAGATTTAGTGTCTAAAGATAAATTTTGGAATGACTTAGAAGACTTAATACAAATGATACCTCACGAAGAAAAAATATTTATTGGAGGAGATTTAAATGGACATGTCGGTAGAGTGATAGAAGATTTTAGAAATATTCATGGTGGCTACGATTTTGGAATGACTAATGAAGAAGGTAGAGCTATTTTAGATTTTTCTATAGCGTATGATTTTGTTATTACTAATACCTTATTCAAGAAAAGAGATGAGCATCTTATTATTTATAAGAATAGATCTAATAAAATACAAATTGATTATTTTCTTATGCGAAGAAAAGATTGTCGAGACCATAAAGATTATAAGGTCATTCCAAGTGAGGATTTAAGTACCCAACATCGTTTATTAGTTCTAGATTTTAGGATGAATAATTGTAAAAGAAAGAATACTAAGACTCATCATCCTAGAATTAGATGGGTGAATCTAAAAGACACAAATAAAATTATTTTTATAAGTAAAATTCAAGATTTCAAAATTTGGAGAGTTTATGATGAAACAAATGCTTTGTGGGATAATGTAACAAATATATTAAACAAGTAGCAAAAGATGTACTTAGAGAATTAAAAGAAAAATTTCCTTAAATAAAAATAGTTGTTGGTGGAATAATAATGTGCAAGAAAAGATAAAATATAAAAAGTTATGTTATAAAAATTGGTTTAAATGTAACAGCTTAGAGAATTGAGAAAAATATCAAACGACCCGTAGGGAGTCTAAAAGAACAATATGTGACACTAAAAATTCTGCTTTTAATAATCTTTATAATAGATTAGATATTAAAGAGGTGAAAATTATATATATAAACTAGCCAAACAAAGAGAAAAGAAAAGTAAAGATTTAACACAAGTAAAGTGTATTAAAGATGAAAATAAAAAAGTGCTTTTCTTAGAAAAAAATATTCAGCATATGTGGGTGAGTTATTTTGATAAACTTTTTAATGAAGTTTTTGAAAATATGATCGACCTTAGTGATCTTAATATCATTAATAATAATACAACATTTAATTTTTACCGTCACATTAGTAAAAAAAAGTTGAGGAAACTTTAAAGAAAACCAAGGGTGAAAAGTCTGTAGGATCTGATGATATCCCAATTGAAGTATGGAAATGTTTTGGAGATTTGGGAGTTTATTGACTTACTAAACTCTTTAATATTATTTTAAAAATTAAAAAAATGCCCGAGGAGTGGAGGAAAAGTATTTTGGTCCCCATTTTTACGAATAAAGGGGTTGCACAAGAGTGTGCAAATTATAAAGGAATTAAGTTGATGTGTCATACTTTAAAATTATGGGAGGGTAATTGAACATAGGTTAAAGAATTAAGTTGATGTGTCATACTTTAAAATTATGGGAGAGGGTAATTGAACATAGGTTAAGATTATTATAAAGATTTTTCATAATCAATTTGGATTTATGCAGGATAGGTCTACACTATGGAAGCTATACATTTATTGAGAAGTTTGATGGAAAAGTTCAAAGATAATAAGGAGAATCTACATTTGATTTTTATTGATTTAAAAAAAAGCTTACGATAAGATTCCAAGAGATATTCTTTGGAGATTTCTTGAGAAGAAAGGTGTTGATATGACTTACATTCAAGTCATTAAAGATATGTATACTAGAGCTATTACTTGTGTTAGAGCTGAAGGAGGATTGACCAATTATTTTCCTTTTTTTGTTGGATTACATCAGGGATCGGCTTTAAGCCCATATCTTTTTTCTTTAGTTATGGATGGTCTTTCAGTTGGATTACATCAGGGATCGGCTTTAAGCCCATATCTTTTTGCTTTAGTTATGGATGCTCTTCTATTTCTGTTGGATTACATCAGGGATCGGCTTTAAGCCCATATCTTTTTGCTTTAGTTATATGGATGGTCTTATTAGACATCTACAGAAGGATGTACCTTGGTGTATGCTTTTTGCTGATGATATCCTTCTCGTGGTGACATTTATAAGAAGATGTACCTTGGTGTATGCTTTCTGCTGATGATATCCTTCTCGTGGATAAGACAAGAGAAAATGCCCAAAAAAACTTGATTTATGGAGGTCTACATTGGAGGCTAAAGGTCTTCATTTGAGTAGAACTAAAACTGAATACATGGAATGTAATTTTATTAATAATAGCTCTAGTGACAGAAGTGTAACTTTGGGTGATCAAATTATTAAAAGGTGTCAATAATTTAGATATCTCGGGTCTGTTGTTCAAAGCGATGGTGATATAGATGGGGATGTTAATAGTATAGGTTGGTTGGTTGAAGTGGAGGAATGCTTCGGGTCTTTTGTGTGATAGAAAAGTACCGCTAGATATCTTGGGTCGTTCAAAGCGATGGTGATATAGATGGGGATGTTAATAGTACGATTTAGATATCTTAGGTTCGTTGTCCAAAGCGATGGTGATATAGATGGGGATGTTAATAGTAGAATTCAAGTTGGTTTTGGTCCATTGTTCAAAGCGATGGTGATATAGATGGGGATGTTAATAGTAGAATTCAAGTTGGTTGGTTTAAGTTGAGGAATGCTTCGGGCCTTTTGTGTGATAGAAAAGTACCGCTTAGACTGAAAGGAAAATTTTTTAAGACTTTTGGGGCCTATTGTGTGATAAAAAAAATATCGCTTAGACTGAAAGAAAAATTTTATAAAATGTTGGTGAGTCTTTTATGTGATAGAAAAGTACCGCTTAGACTGAAAGGAAAATTTTATAAGACGGTGGGGAGATTTTGTGTGATAGAAAAGTATTGCTTAGACTGAAAGGAAAATTTTATAAGACCTGCAATGCTTTATGACGCTGAATGTTGGCTTTTAAAAGAGAAGCATAATACTAAGTTAAGTGTTTCCGAGATGAGAATGATTAGGTGGATGGGTGGCTTTACACTTGAAGACAAAATGCAAAATGAATATATCCGTGATAGGGTTGGTGTAGCTCATGTGACAGACAAAATTAGAGAAAGTCGTCTTAGATGGTTTGATCACATTAAGCGTCGACCATCTGATGATTCGATTAGGAGAGTATATGTTTTAGATTCGACTTATGTTAAGAAAGAAAGAGGTAGACCTAGGAAGACTTGGGCTTATTGTATTGAAAATGATCTTAATTTATTAGAACTAAATGAAAATATGATACTAAATAGGACGCAATGGAGAAAAATGATTCATGTAGCCGACTCCACGTAGTGGGATTAAGGCTTTGTTGTTGTTGTGTTTGTTTATACTTCAACATGAAATAAAATTTGTTTTGTGCTTTACAAAATTTGACGGCTTCTTTTGGTGGTGGAGGTGATGGCAGATGCTGGTGGTTGCAACCAATGACGGCGATGATGGCGACAACAACTATGAAAAACATTCAAAACACACATAAGTAGTTTTGGTTATTTATTTAAATATTAATTCAATTTTTCTTAAAATATAAAAGTAATAAAAAATTGATAATTCCAATTTTTAAAAAAAAATAAAAGTGATTCCAAATAATCCTTAGTAAGTCAAAATATTTTCTGATTGTATGCAAATCAAACACAAATTCCAATTACATATACATTGCATTTTCTCTAATTTTTTTAAATCTTTTGGACTTGAGAGTAATGTTTGCACTCCATTTCATACTAACATATTTTGTTTGTGATAGGCGCACCTTGGCACAAATACTGCTTACAACTTTCATAAGTTTCTACGAAGAACATTTGATAATGACTTCAAGGAGGTAGTGACCATCAGGTAAATTCTACCAACAGCTAGTACAATGTTCCGACCTTCATTATTCTCACCCATATATTAAAATCTTTTGATTTGGTCAATGCAGCCTTCCACTATGGACATATGTCGTTTTCTTTATATTCTTAAGTGCTGAAGGTATAGAAATCCAACTCCATCTTTATTCTTCTTAAAAAAATAAATTCAGTATAGCAAATATTTCTTCATTTTCAATTATTTTTTCCTAATAAATGCTTATATTATTGGAAATTTTGAACAAAAATCAAATAAAATAAAGAAATCAAACACATGACACATGATTACAAAGTTTGTTTAGATCCACATACATCCACTATTACAGATCAAATACTTATCTAAGCTTCATTAAAGCAGTGCATCAAATAAATCTCATGCTATAAATTTGAATATTGATAGAAGTTTTTGTCTTCGACCTCAATATCATCATTCATAAAGTTTTATTAGGGATTTTCAAAGCCTCAAACTTTTAGTGGTAGCAATTTTGTAAACACATCAACAGATTTTATTTTTCTTTCTTTTTAACGACTTGTGATGCTTAAAGTTCTTGCAAACTATATTTAGTGGTACTTGAGTGGTTTGTATATTTCCTTGCTAAATAGATGGTTCTATGGCTACACAAAATGTGTGTGGCATCTTTTGACTTTTCCAATTTGTTCGTAACACTTTTGAGTGTGGCTTGGATCTCCAGATAAAAGTTTTTGATGTTTGGGTATTAATGTTGATATTTTAATAAGTTTTAAATTGGCTGTTAACAATTACTTTCTTTAATCTAATTGCACAAATTTTGAAATTATTTTTATATATCGGCTTTTAGCTAGGGTACATTGGAGTTCATAAGGTGATAAGATACTGGAAACTTGATAAGTGGTATGGTTGAAGCTTTACTAGTTTTATAAAATTGGAGACATCTTGGAGTTGAGAGTGTCCATACTCTAGGGTTGGCCAAGCCTAGTATGAGAAAAAATGGATTATATTAAGAGAGATGAATAGAAAAGAGAACATATAATTTAGGATTCATTAAATTCCTTGAAGATTATCCTTAAAAATTCATCAAATGGTAGAGCAGCCAACATAACCATTTGTAAGAATTTATTAGTAGCAAAATATAATTTTTATTCTATAAATTCAAAAGATAAAGTTAAATCATATTAATAGGCTTGTTTCAACAAATTTAGAAAGCATTTAGATTAAATGAACAACTATTATATGAATTTATGATTTTTTTAAGAGATAAATAATATAAAATTTAAAACTTATATAAGTAAAAAAATTCAACTAAATCAAGTAAGTCCGCTCAAATGATCCTAAAATCAAGTAATCTCTTAAATTTTTTTTATGCTTGATTGGTGGGGCCGAACTGCACATCAAAAGACTATAAATCAAGCTTTATTATTTATCATCAGATTTGGACAAAATAGAGATCATTCATGGGTTTATATTAACCTAAATCTTGATATAATGCATTAATTTTTGACATTGACTTTTGCCTTTATGTTTGTGCTGCATCGATTGCTTCAAACATTGAATGAACTTTTCTCTAATAAGATAAAGTACATTTAATCATCCAATTATTTAGAGTTACATTTGTCATCCAAGTGCATCAAGAAAGGGGTTAATTTATTTATTTAACAAAAAACTTAAGTGATGCATTTTATTATAGAGAGAGAATTTATCTAAACGATGTTATGAGCATTCAAGAATAATAAGAGTATGCAAAAGTTGCAAGATGCAAGTTATGTTTCTTGTTATTTGTCAATCAGGAAGGACGAAAATTCGACAGCTAAATTAGGAGTTTTTTATAATTAGGAGCTTTCTTATTTAACTTATTTCCAATATTTTTATTCTGATTTATTTCCCTTTTAGCTGAATATTTAGATTAGGAATATTTATTGTTAGGTTACGTAAAATAGATTATGCAGAATATTTTGTACATAAAATAGATTGTAAGATTATTATTTAATGGATGAAAGCAAAGGGAAAATGCATCAAACCTGTTCAGAATTCAATCTATTTGTCTCAAAACTTCGACATGATACCGCGACGTTGAATCAGCATGAATCCTTCGTAGTCTTTAGCACTAGAATATCTTTCGTCGGCATCTTCGACAGCTACCAAGATCCTCGCCTGCTCACCGGAGCGCTCGTTCGTTTCCTTCTTTGAGTTCTGCGACATCTTCTTCCACCTTCGTCTGCTTAGTTTGCGACATCTTCGATCCACAGTGGAGTCGAAGGAAACCCACTGCTTCTCTGCCCTAGCCGCGATCTTCTTGTTGCCTCTGCCCTAGTCGCGGTCTTCTCGTCGCCTCTGCCATAGCGTGATCTTCCCAGATCACCGGCGATCCTCTCTGCTGCAATTAAACTTTGCCTTATGAGCCGCGCAATCCATCGTGCAGCACTTCCCTAGTGACGACTCAGCTTGTCGCGCCACTTCGCCACTT
This sequence comes from Phalaenopsis hybrid cultivar, assembly GCA_002079205.1. Lineage (NCBI taxonomy): Eukaryota > Viridiplantae > Streptophyta > Magnoliopsida > Asparagales > Orchidaceae > Phalaenopsis > Phalaenopsis hybrid cultivar. Next base: position 9,399 of record JXCR01066678.1, read on the forward strand.
CGCCACTTTGTCGCGTCGTCTCTGCCCTAGCTGCGACCCTCCTCGTCAACCTGCGATCTCCTCGTTTAGGGGCATAGCCGTGATCTCCTCTCCTCCCTGTGTCTCTGCCCTAGCTCCGACTCTCCTCGTCAACCGTCGTCTCTGTCCTAGCTGCGGCTCTCCTCCCTCGCGCCGACCTTAGAGCTCTGGTCCTCTGCTACCCGAAATCGTTGGGGAAGGTACCAAAAATGTTTGAGCAGCTGCTGATATTCACAAGAGGTGGACTCATCTTATGGAATTGCAAGGAGCTCAGCAACGCCATCAGGGGATCTCCAATCATGCTTTCCTTTTAAGCTTTTTGCCACCTCGAGTTGCGGCGTTGGTCTGGTTTCTTCTTTTTGTTGTTCTTTACTCTTCTCGTGAGGAACGAGGTGGAAAAGAAGAAGTATGACTTGAAGAATATCAAACTTGATCGACAGTCAGATAGATCTGCTTGCTAAGAGATGAAACTTATTCTGAAGTGCAAAATCAATTCATTGTGGAATACAAGGATTCTTGGGTTGAAAAGGGCTATTATGTTTGTATTATTATTCGTCCGATTCAGATCTTTTTGCTAGGCATCACTGCTTCTGTGGCATCTTCGACTGCTTTGCTTCATCAGCTTCAGCTTCAGCTTCGACACTCCTTCCTAGATCGATGGCTTCAGCTTCGGCAAACCATAGATATTAGGCTTCGACACTTTTAGGCTTCGACATTCTCGACTTTGACACTTTTGGCTTCGACACTCACTGCTTGAGGATTTTTGGTCCCGACAGTGTTATCAGTTTTTTGTTGGCAAATTGATGCTTCCTGATTAGTCAGCATCAATTTGAGGGGGTATGTCAATCTGAAAGGACGGAAATCAGACAGCTAAATTAGGAGTTTTCTATAATTAGGAGCTTCCTTATTTAAATTATTTTCAATATTTTTATTATGATTTATTTCCCTTTTAGCTGAATATTTGATTAGGAATATGTATTATTAGATTACCTAAAATAGATTATGCAGAATATTTTGTTCCTAAAATAAATTGTAAGATTATTATTTAATGGAATGAAAGCAAAGGGAAAATGCATCGATCCTATTTAGAATTCAGCCTATTTTTCTCAAAACTTTGACATAATTTGGCTATCATAAAAATCATGAGGGACAAGAATTCTCTCATAGGTCAAAATATTTTAATAATAAAAATATGGCTTGTGTACATATCATAAGGCTATCAGGGATAAGCATTTGGTTAAAAATTTTTAGAAAATTTGATGGGATGTAAATTCAGGCAGAAAACTTACTATTTTTAATAGATTAATACTTGGGATAAGATTCAATTTAAGATATGATCATCTTATTTTATTCCTAAGGAAAGCATTTAAACTTTACTATATTTGCATTTATATTATTATTATTTAATTAGTTTTATTGTTTTACTTATTCATAGAAACCATAAAAAAATTATTAAATGGTGATTACAACATCTAAAATAGAATGAGTGGAAGTATTTGATAGATTAATAGGTTTATTTGGGTTGTAGCCATTTATAATGTTAAAAGGAATTTTTTAATTGATTCTGTAAATTGTGTTGCTATATGTGAACTCATAAGTATTTAGAAGTCGCTCAAAAGAATAGTGCTCTTATTTACTAAAGACTTTAGTGAATTACGTTATTCACTAAAGACTTTAGTGATTTACCTGAGGGTAAATTTAAAACTTCCATTCAACTATCAATTTGGTGGTGTATTGTTAAAAAAAAGTGTAAATGTATCCCAAATAATTTTTATAAAATTTTTTAAAATATGAAACAAATCATCATCCATCTCTAATATAGTTATTGATGATAAATCTAGTTGTTCTCATCACTAGGTTTTAAGCAATATAAGAAGTATTATTTTGGAGAACCTATAAACATTAACAAAAATACTATCAGGTCTATAAGAGTTCTTGATATTCTTAATATGAAGTCCATTGAGAGTTTCTCTTATAGTATATTAGACCAAGAGATTAGTATATTTGTCAGCTTTTTGTTATGCTAATTTTTCAAGTGAGAAAATATCCGATGACATATTTATCATCTCTTCTTTTAAGAAAGGCAAATATATTTTTAATTCTATCAATTAAGTTGTCTTATTTTTTCAAAATGTCTCAGTCCCTAAAATGAGGCCTAGTGATACAAAAAAGTCAATGAAATAATCTTAGAATGCAAAGCCTTGCTTTATGATAAAAATCTGCATGAAGAATAAAAAGAGCGCCCAATCAACACATTTGAGTTATTCAAGCGGTCATTAAAAAAGGGATAAAATCAATGACATAAAATAATAATCTTTCATACTTGAAAGGATAAGAATATATGATTGTCGGCGATAAAAAGTTGAAAGGTGTGGTGGAGTTGCCCGTAGGAAGCTATCGGTCACCGGAATCGAAATCCCGTCGCCCNGTATTTGATAGATTAATAGGTTTATTTGGGTTGTAGCCATTTATAATGTTAAAAGGAATTTTTTAATTGATTCTGTAAATTGTGTTCCTATATGTGAACTCATAAGTATTTAGAAGTCGCTCAAAAGAATAGTGCTCTTATTTACTAAAGACTTTAGTGAATTACGTTATTCACTAAAGACTTTAGTGATTTACCTGAGGGTAAATTTAAAACTTCCATTCAACTATCAATTTGGTGGTGTATTGTTAAAAAAAAGTGTAAATGTATCCCAAATAATTTTTATAAAATTTTTTAAAATATGAAACAAATCATCATCCATCTCTAATATAGTTATTGATGATAAATCTAGTTGTTCTCATCACTAGGTTTTAAGCAATATAAGAAGTATTATTTTGGAGAACCTATAAACATTAACAAAAATACTATCAGGTCTATAAGAGTTCTTGATATTCTTAATATGAAGTTCATTGAGAGTTTCTCTTATAGTAAATATTAGACCAAGAGATTAGTATATTTGTCAGCTTTTTGTTATGCTAATTTTTCAAGTGAGAAAATATCCGATGACATATTTATCATCTCTTCTTTTAAGAAAGGCAAATATATTTTTAATTCTATCAATTAAGTTGTCTTATTTTTTCAAAATGTCTCAGTCCCTAAAATGAGGCCTAGTGATACAAAAAAGTCAATGAAATAATCTTAGAATGCAAAGCCTTGCTTTATGATAAAAATCTGCATGAAGAATAAAAAGAGCGCCCAATCAACACATTTGAGTTATTCAAGCGGTCATTAAAAAAGGGATAAAATCAATGACATAAAATAATAATCTTTCATACTTGAAAGGATAAGAATATATGATTGTCGGCGATAAAAAGTTGAAAGGTGTGGTGGAGTTGCCCGTAGGAAGCTATCGGTCACCGGAATCGAAATCCCGTCGCCCGCTTCGAAAGGACGCTTTAATTTACATATAGTTTAAGTTTAGAAAAATATGAAAATCAAACTGACCCCATATTTTTCACAGTTTAAATGAAAGAGCACTCTACTTCAAACCCTGTATCTATCCCGAGGGATAAATACAAGACTTGAGGATGAGACTCGATCAAATAAACTAAGAAATATATGACACCCGTTTGGTCTGCGAAACCATTTTATTTGCCGACAAATTCCTCTATTTAATATGAAAAATTAAATAGGGTTTATTTTAAGCTGTGTTCAGAAAAGCTTCCTATAAGGGCAAGCCCCTATACTTAATTACATCTTAAATGACCGAAGTCACTTAAGAATACTCTCGATAAAAATAAGGAAAAATTGTCTTCAAGGAGGTCAAAAGGATAAGACTTTTCAACGAAATCGGACAAAGATGTGTGCAAAAGGGGAATGGTTCAAACTTGGAACATTTATTGTAGAATCCAAAGGAGGAAGAACTAGGGGATGCTACAGATCCAGAGGAGATTCTCGATGACTTCCCAGTCTACCCTATGGTTTGGCTTGAATTTCGAGGAGAAATATTCAAGTGTTTTATCCCACCAATTTTTTTTATTTAGGGCTTACATTTGTGTGAAATGATCACACAAATAGCCTGAAAGATGTGAGGATTTAGGTCGTAACGAACGACAACCGCAGAATCCTAAAACGAGTTAGGGCTTAGATCGTACAACAGAGCTATACAAATGCATAATGAAAAAATTGAGGATTTATGTTGCGCTAGGCGAACATCCTCGAAATCCTATGAATTGTTGTTTTAATTTTTAGGAAATGAATGGTTTATCTGGGGAAGACATGTTCTACTGTTGAAGATGATCGTGCTGCCCACCGCGCTAGTTCCAAGCTCTTGTCATGACGAGTTTAAGTTTTTTAGGGTGTCAGATTATAATGTCAAATCCAACGGCCCTATGACTGTAGTTCTTCAGATATTTTTATAGATAACATGTTGAAGTTGTATAGTGTATAGCATAACAGTAGAATATGTAGCACATGACAAGCAGTAGGGTATGCAGTAAAGAAAGCAGTAAAACATACAATGTAAAGAAAAGTAAAAGGTACAGCAGAAAAGTGATTATAAGAGAATAACATGCTGCAAACATAAAACAAACCTGTATATCTGGGAGATCCGCTGTTCTTTAGGTGTAATTGATGTGACAGGTACAAACAACAAAACTTGAGAAAGTAAGCTGAAATGCTTTATATAAACGAAAACAAAGAAACATCGTCCAGAAATCTCAAGAAAGATCGTCAAAGACTCACGACAAGAGAAATGCGAGAAAATCGACGAATTAACAAATCAATTAAAATCGTAGAAAACACGGAAAAATCCCGAAAAGAGACCACGAGTGCTTTGTCCTAAAATTCCAAAAAAAACATATGAAAAAGTCCGAAAAGAGGGGGACGACAAGCACTCGGGTCGGGGCTAGACTCAACTATATATTAGTATTCGAGGGTCGTCGAAGGCTGTTCGGTCACCCGGATGTATAAAACCCGCCACTCAACTAGAACAATGTCTTATCGAACCTAACTCAGGAGGGTATTCCTTAGCCTAAACAGGTGATCAACATGTGGACAATCAATGTTTAAAATGTATTTAAAATTTATGTTTTCAGGATGCACATAGGTTTCAAACATGCGAAACGTAGGCTGTATCAATTTTGTATGTAGCGAAAAATGTATTTTTGTTTTAGAAAAAGGTGTGTTTGTTCTTATCAAAATTGTTTTTATCAATTTTAAAAATTAGTTGTCCACGAGCGCGAGAGGAAGAAACGGGAGAGGGGAAAATGAAATTAGGTTAAATATTTTTAATATAAGTTATTAATTATAATAATAATAATAATAAAATATTATTTATTATTATAATTAACATTTAAATATGTATTTTCCCAAAGACACGTCGTCGCAATGAAACGAACGTTCCCCCTAGGCAAAGTCGATGTTCCGGACGCATCAGCGCAGTCCGTTCGTCATCCGGAGTCTTCCGGGCAAACTCGTCGTCGATCGGGTCAAAACGCGTCGCGGTTCGAATCCTATCAAAATTTTGGTATGAGTTCAATCAAACAGGACGGTGTAGAGGACGGCGACGCCAAATCAACGAGTACAGTCAATCCTAAGGCCGACAGTCCTATAGGAATACTCTCTGAGTTCCTTCGGAGTAGCCTTACCTGCTAAGCAATAGCGGTCAAAACTAATATATTGAACGTCAAGTTGAGCGAAGAAAAGTTCAGAATTGCTAACGGGGAGGGCTCCTTCACTAGTTTTCTAGGAGTAGTCGACAGAAATGTCCTATGACTAGATCCTAGGCTACTAAGGAGGGGAAAACTGCACCTCGACCGAAAGCGAGGTCAACAATGATTCTAAAGAGGACATGCTCAAGTGAAATTGGATATAATTAATAACTTCATTCTTAATACCTAGTTTTCCTTCTTATAGAAATGTTTCCTATTTTGCAAGCCTATGGTTAAGTATTTTTTTAGTGGTGATGTAATTATGGGCATGATGGTCATAATATAAGGCAATATGACTGTATAAAACATAGTGCATCAATCATTTAAGCAATTTATTGATGACATAGAATTCTTTTAATAAGTATTTGGATTTTTTTTGTTCATTTAAGCCTTTTACACAAGTCATGGCTGGGTCCTTCACTTATTGTTTAGTTCAAAGGCATGACAAGAGTCTTCTCAATGACATAGAAAACTTAGGCAACCTATAGACATGCGAAGAGGTTATGAGGTTTTTAATTTAGTCAAAATGCTTTAGTCCTATTTGTTATCCATAAAAATATTTTCGTCGCTATGGGTGTCTGTGATAGGAACCATAACATTAAATTATTATTTTGATTCATAACATCTTCGAAGCTGACATGAATTCTTAATAATAATAAGAGATTTAGGTGTTGAACACTTAATGCATGACTTGTCCATAGAAAATTTGTGGTGGAGTTTGTTAGTAGAAACTATAAAACTTATGAATATAACTTCACTATGTAGAAAAAAACAATCCTAGAATAAGGTTAAATTGTAATAAAATTTTAATGAAAACAACAATTAAACCTGTTATAAAAGTAGTTTTAATACTTTTTGTCATAAATCTTATGAAGGTACTAGAAGAATTAGGCAATCCAAATGGTGTAACTAATCATCCTTATTTACCAAAAGGCATCTTAAAAGCAATATTCAGTTCATTACCTAGTCTAATTTAATTAAATAGTAACCAATTATAATATAGATTTTAAAGAATATGAGTAGTTTACAAATAGGTTTGAGCTTATCATCAAGACTATGGATTAAGAATCAACACAGGAGTATAATCTTATTTATCAACTATCTATGCATTTCTTCATGATCCATCTTTTTTTTTAATGTGAAAAGAGTAGGGGGCAACACATGTACCAAAGCTTTCTTACCAAAATCTTTATATTAGGAGGTTATTCTCCGAAAAGTTTCATTTTACATGTTTCTTTGTATTAAATTTATGGTGGATTAGGCTAGGAAACTATGAACAATGGTGAGGTCAATGACATATTTGAGGTGGTTCATTTGAGCTCATATTATTAAGTCTAATAATATAGTGAAGCTCATAGAATGTATGTGAGTTTTTAAAGAGAACTCAGAAACTTGCAGTAAGTGCAATGTGGAGTCTAGACAAATTATTTTCTCAATCTTTTAAACCCAATTATTATATATGGATCTGAGTAGGAGGTCGGTCGTAAGGGGAGGCCTTTTTAATAAAGTATGTGATAGTAATTTACTAATTGTTTTAATGAAGTAACATATAATATGTCAAAAGAGATTTTTAAAAGGAAAATATTGTCTATTTTGCTTATGATTTTATAGAAGAAGCTTGATAGTATTATTATTAACTTAAGTACATTGATGATATATGATCCATAGTGAATTACATCCCTATCATATAACCATGATCTATGTAATATAATATATGTTATATTCTTTGTTAGGCAACACACAAATCCAATTTCTATTACTACTCATTTTAAGCAAGATAAGA
>JXCR01066690.1:0-12900 GCA_002079205.1 Phalaenopsis hybrid cultivar
CATATACGCAGCCACCTTCCAGGGTTAAGATCAGCGGCGTGACCTTCGAGAAGATAAGGGGTACTTCAGCAACTGACGTAGCAATCAACCTCCTGTGCAGTTCTACGGTTCCATGCGATATCAAGCTGAAGGACATCGACTTAAGGCCTATGCCGCCCAGCCCAGGCATGTTGCCGACCGTGCCTCTCAGTACCTGTGTACATGTCGGCAATGCGACTGCCGAAGGATATATATTCCCCCCCGCCTGCTTCTGAATATGTCATTTCAGGTAACAAATTGCAAATCATGCAGTTTAAGAATTTGTGAGCTAAACCCTAAACAAAGAATGATACATGTAGATCCAAATGTAGTACTGTTTGTTCGGGCTAATTTATTAGTTTTGTTGTAAGCTAATTACATCTTTTTGTTACATGCAGGATAAACTTAGTGCATCTACAGCCTGGCTTAAGTTTGCTTTGCTTAGCTGCATACTTTTTTCTCTTCCCGGACTAATATTATTTGATCTTTGTTACCTATCAAAAGATTTAGCCGAGCTTAGGACTTGAGTGTTTAAAAGTTTAAGCCTGCATTTACTTTATTTCACATTTAAATTACAGAAATAGAAATTAATTGGCCCTCGTTGATTAAATGGTTTGGACTTTTTTTTTTGCTTATTATACTGGAAAATTTTGACAATTTTACATCATTAAATATTGAACAACTTGTTGCATTGTATTGAAAAATCATGCTTATTGTATGAAAAATCATGCTTATTGTATGAAAATTTTGACAATTTTACATCTTTAAATCTTTACAATATTTTCATTAAAATTTTATTTTATATATATCTATATATATATATATATATATACACACTATCGTTCATTTTTTAAAAATAGTCATGCCTATGCTATGGCACCGAATTGTAATAAAGGTAAATATCAAAATTTAGATGTTAAATATGTAAATACATCCGATTTGTGTGGTATTTATGTAAATTTNATTTTAAAACAGACTGAACCTTTTTTACAAATTGGAATTTAAGAAAGAAATAAATCAGGTCAGGTTGCGTGCTCATAGGCGACATGGTAGTTAGCACTGTAGCAACTCCGGCCATCGTTCATACTATGGGGCGGCATGCTCTACTTCATTTTATTAATTTTGTTTCAAGTGTAGTATTTTATGAAATATTGCTTGATCTCGTCAATAAAATTTGAATGATTTGATAATACTAGTACAGTTAAAATTCATTTTTTGATTAAAAAAATGACAAGAAATTTCATTAGTAGATTTTGTTAAATTTTAAAATAATATACAAATAATATTTAAATTTTTTTTCAATTATAATAATTAAATTAATTAAAATATTTTATTGAATTTTTGTTTTTATTATATTTATAGAGGATTTTACATACATACCAAACAGTTCTAATGTATGTGCATACTTAAGTCCTAAACTTCCGTATTTATATTTATAACACTCAAATATTTACGATCAAGCCAGAAATGTTTTAAAATACAATTTTTTATAGATAGGCAAACTGCTATAAACATAAAATTAAAAATTTAGATGTTAGTGACATAACTACTTAGGAATTGTGCGAAATCTACGTAAATCTTCATTACTTATATTATGAGATAATTGATATTTTAAATTTATTATTAGGTAGGTCGATCAATTATGTAGGTGTACATCTCGATCAAGTAATACATGAATAAATATTCTACATATCGATTCCACTATGATAACTATTATAGTATTCCTAACAGGAAAAAATTTAGTATATTGGACTACATAGTCATTGCAGTAACAGAAAAGACAAGTAACAATTTTGAGTCATTCAGAGGTGATGAGGATCATTGTCCTATGACATTGATATATTCTTCTCTCCGTGTTTTTTTAATGAGTTCTTCTATATGATAGTTTACAACCAAGGACAGAAGGAAAAATGAAAATCGTTTTACAGATATAAGCGACATAACGATACAACATTTACAAGGATTCCTTAGATCCTCTATCTAAGTTGTAATTTTCTAATGACAATATGTCTATTATACTATGCTATCGTATGTTATCCTACTTCTTTCACAATTAGACAATTAAAAATCTTAGTTCACAAGACCTTTTAATATCCCAATTGATCAAATTAGTTGCAAATGCAGATCGCAAGGTTAACGAATATAGATATGAAAATCAAAGGCACATAAAACTTATATTGGAGAAACTCACAATAAAAAAAATCAGAAAACCCTACTTTTACATCAAAGGAGCATGAAAGTAGATTAACTACTAGACATAAGGTAGGAAAGCAAGACATATTTCATTGAAATCATTGAAAAAACAAGTGCAAGATAGTACAACTTATAACCAAGCTAAGTTCCCTCTGAATTATACTAAATTCTCTCCATGCAATGAACACCTCCTTGTGATCCTCCTCACAAAATAGCCCTAAGTCTCTCTATCATACACAACTTCTATATTCTAAAAGTAAAAAAAAAAAAGAACTTATGAGTTTCTCCCCAAAAGAAGAAAAGAAAACAAAAAACTCCTAAAAAAGGCCACCCAAGTCTGTTAAGCTATGCAAAACTGTAGAACCTTCCTCAGAGTTCAATTCATTGCATTATATAATAAGGGTTCCATATTTGGAGTTAAATTATGCCAAATTAGTCCATTCACAGAACCTGATGTGATGCATGAAAGTTTGGTACGGTCGTGAGCCCAAATAGTGCAAGTGCTACTTTAGGCAATGAGGGTGTGAAGAACTCGGTTATGCAACAGGTGCACGAGGGGCTGGGAATGGGTGCACTAAATTTAGGTGCATAGCACATGCATGGAAGGTCAAACACGAGTGCACTGAACTCAGATGTGTAGACTGTGCTAGTGAGTTTAGGTGTCGGTGCTCTGAACTCGAGCTCCTTTTTTTATCTCTCTAACTAGAGTGGTCGGCACAGGCAGGCCTCCATGTAGTATGGGTGCGTTGATTGTTACTTGGCCAAATTGCATTATTTCTCTACCTATAGTGTGCTCCACACCTTTCTCCTATAAAATATAAACAGTTCCTTTCTCTAGCGTAAAATAATTATAAAAGAGAAATAAAGCATGAATTTTTTTTTTGGAAAATCATATAAATTTACAACATATAAGTTCCCTCAAACTTATATATTACATGACCTCAGGTGATCTCATGCCTAACTGAGACTCAAATGATATTCATAGCTCTCAAGTGGGACTTTGTGATTTTCTAACCATATTATGTAATTGTAATGAGAAAAAGTGTTAATATCGCTTTAGGGTCAGATTATTATTAATCTCTAATGATCTAACATTATTTTTAATTCCCTTCTTTTAAAGCCTAGATAGATCTCAAAAGTTTTAATCAAGTTTGATTGTAATATTTTATCTTTTTAAGGAATTTTTTAATTCAATTAAATCTCGATCAAATAGCTCAAAAATCTTTTAATTTTTTTGTATAATATTTATGAATTCTATTAAAAAGCTTTTAATCCTTGTTAATTAGAAAAGTAAAGAGGAACACTTGTAATTTTTCATGCTCAACCTCAAACTTCTTTTAAAAAATTACTGAGTATTTTCTTTAGTTTTTTCTTTTTTATTTAATTCCTTGCACAAAGTTTTTTCTTTTTCCTTTTATTTTTAGGCCTAAAATCATCTTTAATTTTCTTAAGAATTACTATATATGGTTAAGCATATATTCTTAATTATTTAAAATATTTAATCTCTTCCAATATATAATTCTTTAAGACAACTTAACATGAATTCTAGAATCTTAAAATCTACTTGAAAGTTAAGACCAATTAAATTATTTGCGATTAAAAATCAAAGGCTTAAAGTCTTGTTACCTACTCATATTTTAATTATTTTGGGACTACTTAGGGTTTTGATAAATGTTATTAAAGTTAATTATTTTGTTATTCGAAAATCGATTAATGCTCCACCCTTTAATGAATATTTACATTCTCAATGAAGTTTTTATCTAATTTATCAAATTATCAGACTTCCCATTGACCCGACCCACAATTACACAGATGTTTATATTCCTTAATATGCAAAAATCTTGACCCAAATGATATTTAGTGGCTAGTGAGAATAAATATAATATGATAAAAATTAAAGAAATATATTTCTCACTAGGGGTACTTGATGTGCCTAAAAATGTATTATTTTTCATGCTATATTCTATAATGATATTGCACTTTAAAGGTATGTTTTCTTGTGTTTTTGGTTGTATATGCATAAAATTGAAGAATTTCGAGTGATTGGAGCAAAAGGAACAAAAATGGACCAAAACGGAGCAAGCTGGAGCAAATCGGGTTAAACCGGGGCACACTGAAGCCATGTGGACTAAAACTAGACACTTAAGTGCTTGTACCAGGTTCCTAAGAGCCCAAAATGGAGCTTAGGTGCCACACAGATAGAGAGGAGGGCACTTAACCGCCCAAAAATGGTGCTTAAGCTCCAAAAACGGTTTTCAACATATCTTCTAGATTATACATCAGATTTGGACAATTTTTGAAGTGTTGCTTCATGTGTCTGGGGGAATTTGTTGGAAATGATAAAAAGAACTTTCTAGAAGGATTTGGGGTGGTTATAAGAAGTTTTGAAGAGGCACTTGAGGCACCATTTGGAAGATTCAATGAAAATGGACATTTTTGAAGAGACACTTAAGCATCTCTTGAGAAATTATAATTAAGGCTTGGAAATGTTTTTAAAAGACTCTTAGACTCTTAAACTAATTGGAAAAGGAGAAGAAGGCTTGAAGAAGAAGAGGAAGGCTTGGGTGTGAGCCCCAAGTGGGGCGACAAGGTGAGAGAGAAAGAGAGAGTGTGAGAATTTCTTCGTTTCTTTTCACTTTGTTCTTAGAGAGGATTGTAACGAGATTGCTTTTTGTATACAAGGAGAGTTTGATTTCCATCTAAGATAAGTAATTTATATTTATTTTGATTTGAATCTATTACTTTGTTTGTATGGTTTCAAAGACTTGTTCAATGAAAAGTTCTTATTGTTTCTTCATGTGTAGTGAGTAGTTTTCTTTACTCCTCCATCTTGTAATAAATTAGTATGCATGTGTAGGACATAAAATTGAGTAAAGTGAGAATATATTGTGATGATTTTACTTTGTTCTTCCTTTAAATGTAAAATTGATCAACTTGCATGTTAAAATCTGTTGTGAGAACATGTAAAATCCGTGGTGGTTTTGTCTCAATCAACTGTGGTAGACTCACATGAGATTTTATGGATGAGAATGTAGTCCATATATTTGAGTGCAAATAAATGGGAAAATAATCTTTATTGTGTGTAGAATTAGAGGATTTTATAGTGACATGCTAAAGCCTCCTAATTTGGTATATTATTTTAAGTTTTGATGCAAGATGTTAGCCTCCAGGTGAAGGGATACGAGGGAACTCTAGAGTGAGAGCTAATATCTTCTCTGTCTAGCTCTTCTTCAGAGCTATTCAAACTTTAGATTAACCAATGTTCTTTATAGCATCTATAGTAAGGGTAAAGAATATAATTGCTCCTATTTATCACAATCTCTGTCACTACTTGTTCTACTTTTACACATGTTACTAATTTCATTGCATGAAAAAAGTACTTTTAATATATTAAACTCCACTTTCTGATTTTCACTAAGTATTTTACTTTGGGAGTAGAAGTAGCCTAGGGCTTATATTGTGTAGCAGGGCTATACAAAAGCCTAAAGATGAGTTGAGGATTTATGTTGCACTAGGCAGACAACCTCAAAATTCTATGACTTGTTTGTTTAATTCTAAGGAAAGATACGTTGTTGTAGATCCTCTTGTTGTTGAAGATAGTCGTGCTGCCCACAATGCTAGCTCCAAGCTCCTCGTCGCGATGAGTTTAGGTTTTCTAATGTGTCAAGTTATAATGTCAAATCATATGTCCCTATGGTTATAGTTCTTTAAATATTATGGGGCATGTTAAAGATGATTAGAGAGACATTGGTTAGGATCTTACCATTCCCTCATTCAGTCACCATTATTTTCTTTCAGATTCACTTAGTCCAAATGAATATACTAAACTCAATTTAATGATTTTCATACTTTCATTTAGATTGTGGGAAATCTCGTTAGCAACTGTAGGTTACCTCCTTCAAGGGATTCGCGATCATTCAATAAAGACATCTTAATTTAGTTACAATTGTTATTTTGTGATGTTCGTGATTAAATTTTGAGTTGTCTTATATTTTGATTATTGTGGCGATGAATTTTATTTTGATTGATTTTAGTTTTAGTTTTATTTTTGTAGCTATCCTAGTAGTTTTGTTTTTCATGCAAGGTGACATTGATGTTTATCATGCAAGCTTGAGACAAGAAGTACAGAAAGGTAAATGTATTAACTTAAAAGCGTACCTGTCGATTCTTCTCGTTCCACCACCTGAAAGGTCAGTACTTGCAAGACATGTATATGATTTTGTAAGGAAATTTAAATTGCAGGAGTAGATGAAGGTTTAGCTACCAAACCCTAGGTTATGATTTTATTGAAACTTAGAAGATCTTAGTGGATGATTTTAGAACAAAAATATGATAAGTCCAATTTGCCCTTCAGAATGTCCAATAGATTTTAAAACGCTCGAGCCATGACCCAAGATCACTTTGAAGATCTCTTGAAATATTCCAAGTTCATTCTGGACTTATCATATTGTTCTATTAATCATCCGTGGTTGAGGTGTGACTACTCTGTTGCTAAGTGAAACTTGATAGTTTAATTATCCCAAGGATAGGACACCCGATTAATCAATTGATACTTCATTTAAGAGTTATATGAGTGAGTGCCCCTAAGGCAAGTTTAGGTCATTTAAGAATGTGCTGCCCATAATTAAAGTAAGGCTTTTAGTGTTTAAAAATGTTAATCACCAATCATTTTATTTTCTAAATCCGATTAATTGAATTTAGACAATGAGCCTAGGTCACTACTAAGCTTTTAACAATCATGATAGGTTAAAATGGTGATTATCAAAGTTTTGATTTAAGTGATATGCATTCTTATTAAATATTCAAATCATCCTCAACTTTGGGCTTAAGAAAAATAAATTATCATCTTTCCGACTTAAGCCCATCACTTAAGAATCATTTGACTTTAATTGACTTATAAGTCATGAAGATTAGGAAAGATTAGGAGAGTTATGATTTTATTGATGTTGTGCATGGGTGATGATTGAGTTTCTACCTTTTAATCCCATTGTGTTTCAATCATTCAAACATATTCATTAAGATCAAAATTTCTCATTTTCTCTTGGTTAATCCTAAATTTTGATTAAGACACCAAAATCTGGAATGACTATTTTACCCTTGGGGTAGTTCACCTCATAACTCATTAAACACAACTCAAATGACTTTGAGGGTTTAGAGTGTCATATCCATGAGGTAATTATAATATTAGAGGAGAATATGTGGGCTTCTCAAAATTTAATTTAATTTAATTATTTATTTAAATTCAGAAAATAAGATTCTTTAGAAATTATTTTATTTGACTTTTCCAAAATAATGTTTTTATTTATGAGAAAATTATTAAGGGTTTCCTTGGGTCAGAGAAATACTTAGAAAAAATTTCATGATTTTTTTGAATTAATTTATTAAAATTACTCTAATGGAAAAATGAAGAAAATCCACTTTTAAGCCTTTAAAATTTATTTTTAACTTAGGAAATATTAGGGAAAATATTTTATTGAGTCCCAAGTGATCAAAGAGCAATTAGACACATTTTGAAATATTTTGATATTTTTTAAATTTTTTATTATTTTTTTAATTATTTTGAAATTCAAAATAAAGCCTAAAAATTAAGTATTTTCTAAAAAGTAATTTTTATTTTTCCCAAGTTTCCCTGATTATAAGGAACTCAGTAAACTACTTTTCATAATTTTCTCCAGTGTATTTAGTTTAATATAATTATTTTTGTACAAAAATATAAGGTTTCTTATAAAATCAACTTTAATACTTGAACTTAATCAAATAATTTTCAAATTTTTATAGTGGCTGAACATGACTTTTATGAACAATTTAGGATTTATTTTGTCAATTTTTGATAAGTATATAATTTACAAAAATAAACACAAGATATTTACATTTAATTAAGTATAGAAATTTATAAGATAATTCAAAATATCATGATATTTTTTCTAGACTTCTCTGACCACGAAAAATCTACTAAAATTTATTCCCATAATTTTTCAAATGATATTTTGATTTATATAATTAAAATAGCCAAAATAGTCACCTTAGCTTGAAAATTACGGCTAGAAGCATAAAGATTTTTTGTGACCTTGGAAAAATTATAGAACATCTTCTCTGTGATGATGAATAAGCCTTAAAAATTTCAAGTCATGGTGAACAACGTTTGATCAAAATGAAGTAAAATACTCCAAAGGGTATTTAATTCATTAAAAATCAGGGAATAAGAAAATGATTTTTATTTTTAATCCACATTATTCTCTTCTATTCACTAAGCAAGTAGGTATTTTCTTTTATTTTTATGATTTTTCTATGCAAAGTTAGGAATTTTCAAAGATCGGACATTAAAATAAAAAAAACTCCCTTATTTATCTACTTATCCATGCGGCGCCACCTCAACCTCATCTGCTTCGAAGTCTTCACGCGGCGCTCCGCCATTTGACACTACCAGCCACGTAGCCGCCTCGTCAGCCTGCCTTTTCACACCATCCGCTCATCTGGCTTGATCTCATCCGTCTGTTGAATAAACGCACGATCAGACGTCTTTGAGTCATCATCCTCAAATGACCTAACCCGTGAACCGTTCAGCTTAAAATGTTATGATCTCGAGCTAGACTCAACCAAATCACATGGGGTTGGTTTCTAAACCTTCATCTACTCAGGACAAGCCTATCCATATGATTAATTAAGTATGAAATCAAGCCATTACAATTGGAGAATCGAAATAAGCTCGGTCTAGGGTTATAGCTCAATACCTTTCTCTGAGTGGGGAGGCCTCAATCAGATGGTTGTGGTAGCTTCAATTGAATCCAACAAAGCTCTAGATGAAGTCTCAAGCCCTGGTAAATTTTCTAAATATGTTTTTGGTCTAGGTGGATTTCAGGTGTTGGTCTAGAGTTAGCTTAGAGGCTATTTCAGAAGGGGGTTTGATGGGGAATCAACTCCTCTTGCTTTAGGGATGGTGTGTGCACAATTAATTTGAATTACGTGGAATTTAGAGAGATGTCTTGGTTTAAGTTGAAAGTTTGAGCTCAAAATTGGGCTCTCACAATGAGAATCAGAGGGGGAAGATGGCTGGATTAAGCTTAGGGATTTATGGAGAGTCTCTGGTGAGATTTTGGTAAAGTTTCCCCAAGGATTATGTACTCTCATTTTTTTGTCCATGGAGGGATTGATTAAATAGAAGAGCTTGGGCTGGCCACTAGGGCCAATTGATGGGTGCAAAGAGCTGCTTAGGTGGAGGGCTGAGGAGCTCTAAAGAGCCATTAGGATGAGCTGGCTTCTAGAGTTGAAATGGGTTTGATTTAGGGGTGGTGGATCTCAGTTTTGGCATTTTCCAACCACTATGTCAATCGACAAGGCCAGGGGCGGTGGCCAGGTGGTCAGATGTGTCAAGGGGAGGGCTAATTATGGTTAACCCTCAATGACAAGCGATGATGGAGAAGATATTTTGGTTGAGGCCCATAAATGGGATAAGATCCCTTAATTTATAAGACCCTTGTTCCATATCTCACCAAGTTGGTTTAACGGGGTTTTCCCTGGTTAATTGAGTATGCTTGGTGGCTGTGGTGTCATCAATTTGGTGGCTTATGCTTGACTAAGTCAATTTTGGTGCATTGGTTCAATTTGAGTCAAAATGGCCAAAAGTTGGGTTTGGGTTAGGTTATACATGACATTGAGCTCAATTTATTGAAAAATATTGTGTAGTGTTTTTCATAAGGAGTTCAAAAAATATTTGGAGTGATTTTGAATTAGTTTGGAGGTCCAATTTGAAGGATTTTGGGCATTTGGTCAATTTGCGGGTGTTGGGTTAGACTTGGGTTTAGATTGGGCTAAGTTCAAATTGGTGGTTCAAAATGGTCTAGAGGAATGTCATAAAGAGCTTTAAACATCAATTGGGTGCCAATTGTGGGGTTAGGACATTCAATTTGGTGGAATTTGGGGACATGGCCAATTTGGGGCGAATTTGAGGCCTTTTAATTTGAGTTGAATTAAAATGAAATTGAGGCTTCACTAAGGCCAATTGAAGGTCCAATTTTATGTGTAGAATTATTATTAAGAGTTTAGGATTTGAATTGGGGCAAATTGAGTAGGCTATGGGGTTCAATTAAGTGAGATTAGGTCATAGGGCCCAAATTTGGGGTTTTGATTTGGATCAAAATTGAGCTCAAAGCATTGGTAAATTAGGATTGGATTTGGATTGAATTGATCATAAGAAAGAATAATTTGAGTTTAGAATTTAAATTCTAGAGTATTGGGGCCTTGATGGACATTTGAGGTGGATTTGGGGAAATTGGGCCTTTAAAGGCAATTTGAGGGTTTTGGTCACGATGGTCAAATTGGCCAAATTGGGTTCAATTAAAGGGTCCAAATTGGTTTTGAAGACATTTGAAATGATTTTGGATGTTTTGGAAATGTTTTGGGTGCCAAGGGAATTTTTGTAATTTTGGTAAATTTGGGGGTATTTTGGTAATTTTGGGTGGTTTTGGGAAATTTGGGTATTTTGAAATGTTTTGAAAATATTTTGATCAAATTTGGGTATTTTGGGTGAATTTGGGAATTTTGGCCAAATTTAAGGTTTGGGGGTGTTTAGGTAATTTGGGTGGATTTAGGGGCAAAAGACCAACTTGGATATTTTTGGTAGAATTGGGGTGTCAGCCACCATGTGTGAGCTATGGACCAATGAAATCCCCATTTGGGTCCTCTATTTACTTGTCTTAGCTAAACCCTAGCCTAGGGCTAGTGGGTCTAGTGGACCATCTACATGAGTTTCCTAAAAGATCAAGGGATCAAAGTCAACCATTTTAGGTTTAGAGTTGTGAGTGGATATAGGTGATGGTGAGTGAACTAGCTCCAGAACAACACCCAGAGTCAACCCTAAGGCCAAGCAGTTCTATGGGGACTCTCCTTGAGATCCTCCAGAAAGGTTAGGACCAATATGTGGAACTTCAAGTTGAGAAAGGAAGAGTTTAGAATTTCTAATGGTGAGGGTTCCTTTTCTAATTTTCAAGGAATAGTCAACAAGAAAGTCCTATGGCTAGACCCTTGGCTACTAAAGAGGGAAAACTAAAGCTCAACCAACAGTGAGGTCAACAAACATCTGCACCAAACCTACTTCAATTGTTCTAGTATGATCAAATTTTGCCTTCATCCTCCAACCTAAGTGATCAAAAAGGTAGTTAAGATTTTCTTTTGAATTCATAATACTCCGAAGTTATCTTTCAATTTTTTTCATTTTCTTCTCCAAAGCTATTGAACTTCCAACTATATAGGGCATTAATGTTGTTAAAGCATGTGATGAATGATCCAAGATAATATCCAATGCTTCATTTCCATTCCCAATATAGTTTTCATCAATAAGAATCAAGGGCTCCCATGGTAATAATACTTTCTCCCAACTTTCATATGACACTTGAGATTGACTGCAAAGTAAAAAATTTGTAGAAGGATGTCCCAATCTATATATAGGCCCATTCATAATAATACCCATAATAGATTTGAAAATAATTAATCTCACATCAATGAGCTTTCCATTTGAATGCAATAGTTTAAAATTACACTTTCTTTTGAAACTCTACTAATCTTCATGGTAGGGAGTAATTTGTAGAGATGAAGAAATGTCATTATTTAGATACTGGATTAAGCAGTGAAGTGGAGAAACTAATGTATCCCTCATCTCTGATTTCCCAATTATCATTTTCATCCGTCAGAAATTGGTATACATCTTGCATTGTATCTCTCGTTGGGATAAAATTTGTATAATGACAGATTAACACGCTTTCTATCATATACAAATCATTAATTCGAGGTGGAGTAAATGGTACAACATTACCTCAAACAAAGACGACTCCTTGAGTAATTCCATGTAAGTTAGCATAGAATTCATTTACCACTGGTACAACAACTACCGCGGTAGTGTAGCATAAAACTTCCCAACGTCTCTGTACTATGATTTTCTCAATCTGTGAACTTGGATTACTCAATCCATGATTGACAAAGCCTCTCTCTTTGATATGTCTTTTCTTCATGATGAAATTTTTGTATAATCTCTTTACATCAAAACTGAGAAACTTTCTTCTATTGAAAACTCCATACTTTGAAGTATTTCTGGAATTGAAAGCCATGGATTTTAAAATTTGGAAGTTTCTGGTTGTCCAAGGCAGTGTTCATGCCTTTAAAAGTCTGCCAAATTCATCCTGAACGACAGGAAGTGCTCGGGACGCTTTCAACACTCCCGATGGCACTGTCGGCGCCATGGCTTGTGCAAACGAGCGTTGTCAGTGCCCATTCTAGTGCCAGAGGCCAATGTTGTGTCGCTTCGTTTTTTGGTTCAATTCAATTCCAACTTTTCTTATAATACCAATATTTGTCTTAATTTATGATATATAAAATTGTGTAAGATTCAAAAATATTATTATTTTCTAATANCAGAGGCCAATGTTGTGTCGCTTCTTTTTTTGGTTCAATTCAATTCCAATTTTTCTTATAATACAAATATTTGTCTTAATTTATGATATATAAAATTGTGTAAGATTCAAAAATATTATTATTTTTTAATATATAAAACACTTATTAAACAAAATAGTAAGATATTTATATATATATATATATAGATTGTCTCCGATAAAGCGCTTGGTTTAACATCGTCAGCCCGACATACTATTGTTTAATCAGAATGACTTAACATCAAAATTTCTTTAAATTGTGACATGT
>JXCR01066690.1:13018-26524 GCA_002079205.1 Phalaenopsis hybrid cultivar
ATGTGCCCTTCATAATAATGTTTCTATCGATGCCCATTAACTTTAAATATCTTTCCAGTTTTAGGATCTTTAGTAACAATAGTTCCATAACGATAGACTTTAATCACCTTAAAGGGTCCTAACCATCTATATTTCGGTTTTCCTGGAAATAATCTCAATCTTGTATTATATAACAGAACTTCTTATCTAAGTTCAAATTTCTTTTTTATAATCTTTTAATCATATCATATTTTCATTTTTCTCATTATAGATTTTTGCATTATCATATGCTTCATTTCTAATCTCCTCAAGTTCATTGAGTTATAATAATCTTTTCTCACCAACAACTTTTAGATTAAAATTAAATTCCTTAATAGCCCAAAATGCTTTATGTTCCAATTCTAATTTCAAGTGGCATGGTTTTCCAAAAAATAAGTCTTTATGGGGACATTCCAATAAAAGTTTTATAAACATTTCTGTATGCCCATAGTTTAGTATCTAATCTAGCATACCAATCCAATTTATAGGGATTTACAGCTTTTTCTAAAATTCATTTTATTTTACGATTTGATATCTCTGCTAGACCGCTCGTTTGGGGATGATAAACAATAGAGAATCTATGTATAATAATATATTTTCTAATCAATTTCTTGATTCTCTTATTTTAAAAATGGGATCCTCCATCCTTAATAATCACTCTCAGCATTCCATCTTGTAAAAATACTTTTGTTTAAAAATTTTGAAACACTCCGAGCATCACATTTAAGTACAGTAATAACTTCAATCCATTGGGACATATAATCAACAGCAAGTAATATATATAAATTTCCAAATGAAGGCATAAATGGTCCCATAAAATCTAATCCCCACACATCAAAAATTTCAACTTCCAATGTATAATTTAGTGGAATTTCATTTCTTCTATAAATATTTCCTACCCGCTGACATTGATCGCATGTTTTAATATATTCATTAACATCTCTAAAAAGAGTAAGCCAATAAAATCTAGCCTGCAAATTTTTATGTGCAGTTTTATTTGTTCCAAAATGTCTTTCAAATTCAGAATCATGACATCTTTCAATTATTTGTTGAGTTTCTTTATAAGACACACAACTTCTAATAATTAGAACTTTACACTGTTTATATAAATATGGGCCATCCCAAAAAAAGAGTTTTGAATCATAAATAAATTTCTTTAATTATTGATTCTTAACATCACGTGGTAGAATATCACTCATAATATAATTTACTATATCGACATACCGCAGTATATTCACTACATCAATATTATATAATTGTTCATCAGGGAAAGCTTCCAAAATTTCATTTGCAAAATTAGTTAATATTTCTTGTGCTAGTTTAGACAAATGTTCAACAATTTGATTATCATTTCCCTTTCTATCAACTACCATAAAATCGAACTCTTGCAGTAGAAGTATCTATCTAATTAATCTTGGTTTAACATTCTTCTTTTGCCAAAAATATTTGATGGCAGAATGATCTGTATCCACTATACATTTGGCTTCAATTAAGTAAGGTCTAAACTTACCAAAGACATAGACTATAGCTAATAACTCTCTTTCAGTAGTAGTGTAATAAATTTGAGCATCATTTAGAGTTTTACTAGCATCGTATATTATTTTAAAAACTTTGTTGTGCCTTTGTCCTAAAACAGCTCTAATAGCATAATCACTAGCATCACACATTACTTCAAATGGTTTCTTCCAATCAGGTGGAACTATTATAGATGCGATGATTAATTTTTCTCTTAGCAGTTTAAATGCTTTTATGCATTCCTCATTAATCAAATTTCTTATCTTTTTCTAAAAGTTGGCATAATTGCTTAGTTATTTTTGAAAAATATTTTACATAACGCCTGTAGAAACCAACATGTCCCAGAAAACTTCTTACTCCTCTAATCGTAGTAGGAGGTGGTAATTTCTCAATAACTTGAATTTTTTGCAGAATCTACTTCCATGCCATTTTAAAAAATTTTACGCCTAAGTACAATTCCTCCTGCAACCATAAATTGACATTTTTTTCCAATTTGATACTAGGTTGATTTTTTCACATAATTCCAGAACTTTTTCTAATTTATTTAAACATAATTCAAATGAAGTCCCGAATACAGAAAAATCATCCATGAATACTTCCATTTCATGTTCAATTAAATTACTAAAAATAGACATCATACATCTTTGAAATGTAGGTGCGTTACAAAGTCCCAAAGGCATTCTACGAAAAGTAAATGTTCCTTAAGGGCTTGTAAATATTGTTTTCTCTTGATCCTCAGGAGCAATTGGAATTTGGTGATACTTGGTATATCCATCTAAATACCAGTAATATTTATTTCCAGCCAATCTATCCAACATTTGATATAGAAAGGGTAAATAAAAGTGATCTTTTCTGATGTTCATGTTTAATTTTCTATAGTCTATACAAATTCGCCAACCAGTAACTTGTCTTATTAAAATTAATTCATTTTTCTCATTTACTTCAACAGTCGCTCCTCCTTTTTTCAGAACACAGTGAATTGGACTTACCCAAGCACTGTCTGAAATATGATATATAATTCTAGTATCTAAACATTTTAAGATTTCTTTTTTAACAACTTCTTTCATTATTGGGTTTAATCTTTTCTGAGGATCAGCTTTAGGTCCATATTGTTCATCTAATAGAATTATGTGCATACAAATTGAAGGATTAATTCCATTAATATCTGCTAAAGTCCATCCAAAAGTCCTTTTTTATCTTTTCAACATTTCTATTAATTTTTTTTCTTGAATTTCAATTAAATCAGAAGATAAAATAACAAGAAATGTGATTGAATCTCCTAAAAACACATATTTTAAATGTTCAGGTAATACTTTCAGTTCAAGTTCAGGTGGTTTAATACTTGAAAAAATAAGATTTTTATTATCACTTTCCAACAAGTCTAAAGTTTCAAATTTATCCTAAAAATAATCTAAATTCTCTTCTTTTATTTCATTCTCTTTCTCACAATACTCTTCATGCCTTAATTTTTCTTCAAACACTTCCTTAAATTGCTCATTACTCAGATAATCAGTAACTTCCATCCTAAAACATTCATTATCTTTTTCTATTACAGGATATTTCATAGCTTTTGTAATATTAAATGTTACTTCTTGATCATTGACTCTCATTATTAATTATCCTTTTTGCACATCTATCACAGCTCTCTCTGTTGCCAGAAATGGTCTCCTAAAAATAATAGGAATCTCTTTATCTTCCTTCATATATAAAGTCTACAGGAAAAAGAAATTTATCCACTTTCATTAATACATCTTCTATAACTCCTTTAGGATAAATTATTGATCGATCAACTAACTGAAGAGTTACAGTAGTAGGGAAAATTTCTCCTAAATCTAAACGTTTAATAATCGATAGAGACATAAGATTGATACTCGCTCCTAAATCACACAAGGCTTTTCCAAAAAACTTTTCACCAATAACACAAGGTATAATAAAACTACTAGGATCTTTTAACTTTCAGAAAGCTTTTCTGAATAATAGTGCTACACTCTTCACTGAGTGCAATGGTCTCATGATTCGAAAACTTCATTTTCTTGTTTAGTATATCCTTCATAAATTTAACATAACTTGACATTTGTTCCAAAGCCTCCATGAAAGGAATATTTATTGTTAACTTTTTAAGTATTTCCAAAATTTTTGTAAATTTTTTATCGTTATTCTTCTGCTTCAATTATTAAGGAAACAAAGGTAGTGGTTTTTCTAAAGGAACTTGTATTGGTTCATTTTCATTGTGGTCGCTTTCAATCTCTTACTTCTCCTCCTCAACTTTAGTTTCTATTTGGATTCTTGTTTCTACTTCTTTTCTACTTCGTAATCGAATAGCTTTAATTTCCTCCTTATTTTGATATTTAGGATTAACTTCTACAGTACTTGAAAGAATTCCTGAAGGTCTGTTACTAAGTGCAGTAGAAATATGTCTTAATTGATTTTTAATATTTCTAATAGCAACCCCTTGATTTTATATTTGATTTCCCATGTTCAACATTATTTCTTCCATCATCAACTTCTTTTCCTTAACTTGTGCATTAGGTTAGAGTTAAATCCAAGAGGAAAATAAGGTCGATAGTTAGGATTTCCTTGGATGTTTGAATTTCCTAAGAGATTCACCGAATTGTTTTAACTATTCTAACTAAAATTAGGGTGATTTTTCCATCAAGGGTTAGAATAATTAGAATAAGGATTATTATTTTGATTATTTATAACATTCAAAGGTTCATAAGATGATTGAGTATCAATTATCTATTCTAGTAAATTTTCCTCTAATACTGGTGATATTTGAGAATAGTTCACTCCAATTTTATCAATCTTTTTTGATATAGCGGCAATTTGAGATGCTAAAATAAATATTGTATCAAAATCATGAATACTAGCTACTCTCTTAGGATTTACCCGTTTAGAGGGCCATTGAAAATTGTTAGTAGCTATTTCCTCTATTAAAGAGTATGCTTCATCAAAAGGTTTTGACATTAGTGATCCACATGCAGCAGCATCTATAATAGATCTAAGTGATCCTACTAATCCATTATAAAAAGTTTAAATTATTAACCAATCTAGTAAAGCATAGTGTGGACATTTTCTAAGGAGATCTTTAAATCTTTCCCAAGCTTCATATATTGATTCTCCTTCAAACTGACAAAAAGTTGTAATATCATTTCTAAACTTAGCACTTTTCGAAGGTGGAAAATATTTAGCCAAAAATTTTTGTGATAGTTCTCCTCAAGTTCTGATAGATCCAGGAGCTAATAAATTTAACCAAGCATTAGCTTTATTTCTTAATGAAAAAGAAAAAAGTCTAAGACAAACAGCAACATTAGACACTCCATCATATTTAAAAGTAACACATATTTTAAGAAAACTAGCAAGATGTAAGTTAGGATTTTCAATAGGTGTTCCTCCAAATTGATTATTTTGTATAATTTAGATAATAGCAGGTTTAAGCTCAAATGAATTAGCGCAACATCAGGATTTTAGATAGTCAAGTGAAGTTCATCTGTTATAGGATTAAAATAATCTTTTAAAGATCTTTGTTGATTTTCATTTATTTGACATCTAAGTTATTCCCCATTTCAATCAAAATTTCAATTTTTTTTTTGTTGTTTTTGAATTTTTCTAATAGTACGTTCTAATTCTGAATCGTAAGGTACTAAACCTTCAGATCTCAATATTTTGCATAAACAAATATAATAAACAAAAAAAAATTCTTAAAAATACTCTTAAGTATATATTCATTTTATTTGGATTTTTTGATTTTATTATTAGTTTTTTATTATATTTTATAGTTATTCCTAAATTTCCTAATTTACCCAATCTATTTAATTTACGGTTACCTTCCACGGCAACGACGCTGGAAATTTGATCCTGATGATATAGTTGTGCAAAACATATAAAGTTGAATCCGCTTTACAACGATGCCAAAAACTTGATACGTTATTTTATGAATAAGAAATTTATGCAATTTATGTAGGGATTCTACGCAAGTATACATATCATTATCAAGTAATGCAAGACTTTCT
Organism: Phalaenopsis hybrid cultivar; assembly: GCA_002079205.1. Lineage (NCBI taxonomy): Eukaryota > Viridiplantae > Streptophyta > Magnoliopsida > Asparagales > Orchidaceae > Phalaenopsis > Phalaenopsis hybrid cultivar. Next base: position 18,565 of record JXCR01066690.1, read on the forward strand.
GTTTATGCCCCAAACATCAATCCCATGAGGAAGGTTTAAATTTGAAATGATAAATTAACTAAGAAATTTACAGCAATAAAATAAAATTAGTGTCACTAATTTCAAATATTTGATGTACTATCAGAACTAAATTATTACCTACTAGAAAAACTGAAATGCAAAGTTTAAACAGTAATTACCAAACTATGTTTATGTGATGAAGTTACTTAATATGAAAAAGCATTTTTCCCACTACAATGAGTTTTTGGTAAAATAAGATGAGATAAATGGTTTAAATCTGTATTATGCCAAATCGAAGCAATTTTAATTCTCTACCCTAATTCAGTGTTATAGAGAATCATTGGCTAATCTAAGGTTTAGTCCCTGAATCCGTGTTTCGGCTGAAAAGATACTGGCTCTCTCTCCAGAGCTCCCACTTTCCCTTCTCTGAAGGCTAACGCTCGCTTTAATACTTAAACACTAAGACCAAATTAGGGATTTTAGTCTGTCACCTCACTTTATTTCCCTATTTATTTACACATAATTCCATGAATGAAATACTCCTACATGGAATTAAATGTGATTCTCACTATGTCATACTCCATTTCCCGGATCATAAGTTTCACAACATATTTTAACATTTCAATTGGACAGATTGAAAAGTAAATTAAGAACGATGTGGAAAAGCCATCATAATTTATTTTATATATCAAAATTGGCACATCCAAATTATCTCTTCATTTCACCATATCTCAGAGTAGGGAGAAAGATAAAGAAAACTACTTAGACTTCATGAGAAAGATACAACAAAACACAAATTTCATATATAAAAGAAATTTCATACAACAATAATAAACAAACAACACTTATCTGAAACTCTTTCTCAAAGTAAATCCCTTGTAGCCTCTCTTAGGCTCTTTCTCTCTTTAAAATACTCTTGATTCTCTCTTAGAAGATGTAAGGAAGAAGAAATCTCACACTTATCTCCCTCTCTAAAAACTCTTCGAAAAGAATTCACACTTAAACTCACCACAAAACTCAAAACTCTAAAGAAATAAATGAATAATGGACTCAAAGTGGTTGGGGCGTGGAAGAGAGATTTTTCTGATCAATTATCGCTCTAAATAGAGCTTAATGTCGATTTTCCAATAGGTGCATCCAAAAACTCTTCAAACAGCGTCCAAATTTGACGAATCTTCTAAAAATCGGTCGTGCACCGACATTGCCACCTTCGGCGCCGGTGGCCCGTGAATTAATTCATTGCTCTCTGTTAAATGGCATTGTCGGCGCTGCTTTTGATACCATTGACGCTGAGGAAATTTTGGCCTCTATTTTGTAGGTGTACGCCGTCGGCGTCCAGCCTGGTGCCGGCGGCGTTGAGTATTTCTTCAAAAATATCATTTTGAATCCAAATTCCATCTTTTTTGCTTCAAATCCTAAAAATCAACAACCTGCAATAAAATATGAAAAATATCTTCCTTAAAAGCGCAATATCACCAAAAATGAGTAGAAAATATAGGTCTAAAAATGCACATATTTTTGGTGCATCAGCCTCTAGGTGGAGGGATAAAAGGGAACTTTAGAGTGAGAGCTAGTATTTTCCTTGCCTAACCCGTCTTCAAAACTATTCAAACTTTTGACTAACTAATGTTCTTGATAGCATCTCTAGTAAGGGTAAGGAATATAATTGCTCTTATTTGTCACAATCTCTCTCAATACTTATTTTACTTTTACACATGTCACTAATTTCATTGCATGAGGAAGAGTACTTTTAATATATTAAAACTCCACTTTCTGATTTCCACTAAGTATTTTACTTTAGGAGTAGAAGTAGCATTGTAGTGATACTTGTAGTATATAATCAAAACCAAACCTTTATCAACCTTCCAAGCTAGGGTGTGTTATTCTAGACTAGAATTTCTTTTGAAAGCCGCCGTGATTAACCTCGATCTCCATGGGATCAATATTCGGGAATTAATCAGAAAGCCCTATATTACATGATAACAATACATATACTTGCGTAGAATCCTTCTATTTAAAAATATAATTAAAATCTTACTTTCCTTGGGATCAAGTTTAGGATCAATTTTATGGCGCCTAGGGGTGTCAACTTCATAAATCCTTACATATAAAAAATATCGGGATCAGTACTACGCAAGTATACATATTGTAGAGTTTTCTTTAAAAACCCCAGTACAATCCCACGAGGAAGTCGAAAACAAGTAAACAATAAAATGAAATACAAGAATTTAGACTTTTAGAAAATTTTACTTAAGATTGCAGCAACTATCTAAAGATGAAAATTAAGTTTACTAAATTCTACAATATGAAAATAAAAGTAAATGTAGTAACTTAGACAATATATAAAAAGAGACTTTCTCCTTGTCAGTAATTCATAATCAGTGTAGGATTTCAAAATTTTTGTTAGAAACTTAAATGTCGTATTGTGACAAATAGAAGCATACATATCTCCTTACTTTCTTTTGAATTATACAAAGAACATTGGTTAATCTAAAGTTGGTGTTGGCATGTATATTAGTGCCAGTAGGTTCTAGTCTCTCACTTCTAGATTACCCACTGTGCCCTCTCTATAAGATCTTCCAGTGCCCTCTAGTTCCAATCTCTAGACCAAATTGATAAAAAAATTAGCCTGTCACCCTAAAAATATCAATTCTAGGCTCATCAAATCTTACATCCCTATCTATTTGCATCCCCACTTAGATGATTGCGACTGCTCTTTCCAAGGTAGAATGTGATACTTACAGGTCAAGAAATCTTAGCCTTTTTGGGTTTATAAGTTTGTCAACATGTTTTAATAATACAAGTGACCAATTTGTAAAAAAAATGAAGGACCAGTAAGAATATCATCATAATTTTTAGGAATAAAAGAAGTTCTAAACAAAATCAAAATCACTCACTTAATTACTTCATATTGCAAGGAGAAAGAAAGAAATTACTCACGTAGCATGAAGATAACAAAACAAAACATATTTATAAAACTCTAATCCAAAGTACAAAACCTAAGGAGAAAGATAAAAATACTTATCTGGAATGTTCCCCCAAGCACTCCTTTAAAGTTATCTGATTTCTCTGACTCCAACAATACTTACAAGACTCACAAATTCCAGAAATAACAAAAACAAATAAAGAAAACTTCTCACATACTTAACACAATCACACACTATAAGACACTATATATCCGACCCCCTAGCCTCTTGGAATTAATCTATATTTATAGAGCTTCAAAAATGACCAAAAATTGATTCAGATATCTCTTCAAAATTCAACCCCATTCAATGAATTTTCTAGAAGATAACTGTGGCGCCTAGGCTCCAGCCAATTTCAGCTTCTAGCGCCTAGGCGCCAGTTTGGCTGGTTTGGTACTTTTCTTCAATTTAGCCCATATTGCTCCTTTTTTATGTGTTTTTGCTCTTTTTTTTACTTTTAAACTTGTTTTCTTGCACTTGCATCAAAAAACATAAAAAATGTCCTTCATTAAAGCTTAATTTCCTAAAAAATTGAGCATAAAATGTGCATAAAAAATAGTTAATTTTTTTATGGATCACCCATCACGAATCACATTATAATGTATAATTAGAAATTTAAAATAAAAATAACTCTCAAGTAAGTATGCATAAATCTCTCCTTAAAACTTGTTTTCTATCTTATACATGTCATATACAAAATACAAGATTGAAAACGAGCGAGCACTTAATAATAAGAAATAGCTTCATAGCAAAGTAAAGCAAATAAAGATCGACAAAGTACAGTGAAACATATTATGTCAAGGTTTCTAAATAAAACCTAACATGACAACCTTGAAATTAAAAAAAATATACAAAACAAAAAATTAAATTCAAAATAAATTTTAAGCAAAGAAATACACAACATATTCAAATCAAGAGATAATGCTTAAGTTGCTTTCCAAGGTTGCACATGGATTAATGTCCTAAACCAAACAGTGTCAGATCAAGTTTTTTGGTTCTTTTTGAACTCATCATTGCCAATGCATCTAATTATCTTATTATAATTCTCTTTTCCAACCATTGAGAAGATTTAGAGAAAATAGAACTTGAAATAGGAGAAAACAAGAAAAAAACAAACTAAATAAATTAAGTTAAAAAGAGCATGTAGAACTTATGTAAGGTTATCTTCATGCCATAGGTCAAGAGTGTATGTCCGAAATGAGATTGGATTAAAACACCTAGAAACACATATCCACATAAAATTTTTATTTTTAAGATTTTCATGTGCATACCCCTCTTTTGACCCTACATTTCTATTTTCTTCTCTTTTTATTTCCCACACATCTCTTCTTCTTCTGCCCTAACCGACATGTCAAAGTCCACATTATTGTGGTATCCCCTCTCCCTATATTTTTTTGAGACATTTTTGTTTCTCGTTGCTCTACACTATGTAGATTTAATTGTATTTTTTTGGTTTGCTGCTTCTATATGTTGATGGTTTTGGTGTGTTAGATCTTTCCCTAGTTTTCTTTTTTCTTGGTTACACTGCTAGTAGAAAATATGTATAATTCCATTCCATGCCACTGAAATTTACTAGTGATATCATTTAGAGCATTCTGGTGATGAGAGAAGTATATTTCCACACACTGTGAAATGTGGCAGAGAGGTAAAAAAGAATGAGATATTGATGTGAGTCATGGTTTTCTTATTGCTTGGCCTCACAACTAGTAGCAACTATGTCTAATTTGATTCAAAGTCATTGAAATTTACTAGTGGTACCACCTGTGGCACTTAGATGAGAAGAGAAGTATATTTCTCTCTCACACACATACGCTATGAAATGAGACAGAAAAGTAGAGAGAATGAGACAGTGATGTGACACAACTTTTTAGTTTTTTTTGTTTGGTCTCACGGCTAGTAGCAAATATGCATAATACCATTTTACGTCACTGAAATTTACTAGCGGTGCTATCTGTGGCATTGTGATGAGAAGAGATGTATATTTCTCTCTCACACGCACTGTGAAATGAATCATAGAAGAAGAAAGAGTGAGACATTTATGTGAGCAATGTTTCTCTTTTTTTTTTGCATCACAACTAGTTGCACATATGTATACTTTCATTCTCATCCATTGAAATTTACAAGTGGCCTCACAACTAATAGCAAAGTGTACAATGTGATTCAAATCCCCTGAATTAATGAGTGTTGCCACATGTGGCATTCTGATGAGAAGAGAATTATATTTCTCTCACACATACACACTGTGAAATGCGGTAGATAAGAAAAAAAAATTAGACAGTGCAATTCCATTCAAAGCTACTGAAATTTACTCGTGATTGACCTAGGGCAATGTGATGATAAGAGAAGTATATTTCTCACACACACACAATGTGACAGTTCGATTGAAATGAGGCAGAGAAATGTAGCGTTGTTTTCTTTTTGAATGCAATTACTCATGTTTGTATTTTTTTTTTTGCTATTATAGTAGTAAAATGGCCAAGGCCAAAGAGGTTGCAACAACGCACTGTGGGATAAGGAAACAAAAATAATCTTTTCTGACCTTTGCCTTATTGAAATTGATCTTTGAAAAAAGCACACGACATATTTCAACATGGAAGGTGGTAGAACATAATCAAGGAATTCAAAGAGAGTACGAGCCGAGAGTATGACTAATGAGGGAAACCAAGTTCCTCTCTTCTTTTCGATGCATTGATTTATAAAGTTCTTTAGGATGACCTTTTTTTAGTGATATGCACATGTGACACACAAGAGGTTGGTTTATGTAGGTTAAAGACAATCAAGAACTCTTCTTCTTACAAGGTCTATCGACTTTTTTTGTAGTGATTGATTCATTAGTTGGTATGCTGAGCTTCATTAGACCTAACTCCAACAAAAAAACTATAATTAATTACTTCTTTTATCAATTTAAACTTTTGTTATGACTAATGGGTTATCTTTTTAATCATTCAGGAAAGATGAGCTCCAGGATTTCACAAACTTCCCGAAGAGTTTTATGCCACTGCGGACTACAACTTTCTCTACAGATGTCACGTCGGGCACATAGCTACAGGAGACAGTCCTACAAATGCCCACAGATCATTGCATAGTTGTGTGGCTTCTTCCGGTGGGCAGACAATCCAACGAATTCCACTGACAATGGTGATCGTGAATGGATGCAATCACTAGAGGGCAGCGTAGCATAGGACATACACTGTATGCATGTTAAGGACATTATAATCATTATATTAATTTAATTTTAATAGTTTTTGAATTTTAAGTGAGGTGTGCATCTAAATTTTTGTACTGTTCTGAAGTGAATTTCTGCTTCTGAAGTATCAAATATATGACTGACAATTCTGTTATAAACAGTATTACTAAATAGGGGCAGAATTTTTGCTTCTAAAGTATCAAATATATGAATAATCATCTTTATAAACGAACAATTTTTGGGAACAGTTCACAACCTTTTGCAATTGAGCGGGAGGAAGAAGTTGGCGTCGTTTCGCGATCGAGAGCATGAGAAATTGGAGCGGGAGCAGAAAATTATCAGTCTCCATCACTAATAATCTCCCACTTGGAGACCGATACACAAGCTACAACATTTCCTTCCTCGAACTGATATCCTCCACTGGCAATGTCATCTTTTTCTTCAAACATGAATCATCCACCTCTGCAACTCAAAACCTCTTTCTCCGCTCTAGAAGACCAACTGAAGTTGCGCAAAACTTTAGTTTCTCAAGAGTAACACCCTCGGTCAACATATCAACAGAGTCCAAAAAGCCTTGCACCTCTAAGCTATTTCCTGAATTACTCTTGTCTCTGCTTACAACTCCCACTACATGGGCAATATCCTACCTCTGTAGAAAGCCTTTTTCAACAAGTATAGCCTTGTACCTTTTTACTGCCATCAATCTCAATTTTCACCCGGTACACCCACTTATTCTCTAATGTCTTCTTCCCTAGTGGAAGTTCTGCTAGCTCCCACTTGCTCGAACTTTCATCTTGCAAGTTTTCTTCATAGCTTTGTGGTTCTCCACCATCTGTCTGTAGAACAGTAGGAATGGGTGCCTCAGACCCACTCTCCTCTTCACTTCTTGCATCAACAGAACTATGAATTGCCAGAAATAGCGCATCCTGTACTTCTTCAGATACCTCATTTGTGCTATCATTATCCATATTCTTAGGATTTATGCAGTTCCAATTTATGTGGTCAGCCTTGCCACAATTCCAACAGGTTTTTTGCTGACCAGACTTTGATTTTGATCTCCCTTTATTTGAGTTCTTGTTCTGCCATCTCCCTCTGAAATTAAAATTCAATGCCAAACTCGAATCTGAGATCTCGCCAGAATTAGTTCTGCTCACATCCTCAGCAAAAATCAAATCATGAATATCATCACATTTCAGTTTAGAATTACCTGCACAGCTGCTAACTGTCATCCTCATGGCTCCCTAACTATTTGGCAACGATGTCAAAAATATCAGCGCACATATATCATCATCAAAATCAATTTTAACAGACAATAATTGATTTGTGATAGTATTAAAATCATTCAGGTACTGAGCAACAGAAACACCTTCCGCCATCTTCAAATTAAATAACTTTTTCATCAAGTACACATTGTAATTTGATGATGAATTTTCATACATACCTGATAAGGCTGCCATGAGATCTGCAGTCTTTCTCTCCTTGACGACATTGTGTGCAACAGACCTCGATAAGGCCAATCGAATAACCCTCAGAACCTGTCGATCCAATAGATTTCATTCAGCCTCATCCATCCTTTTAGGTCTTTTCCCCAATAACGGAAGATGGAGTTTCTTCCCATAGAGGTAATCCTCTATCTGCATCCTCCAATAACCAAAATTTGTGCCATTAAATTTCTCGTTCTCTGAAACTTTCACTTCATCTACAGCCATCATTCTTCCTCAGATCTGAACAAAGCTCTGAAACCAGTTGTTGCGAGATATACATCAATTACCAGTTGTTGTGGTGTGCGTGTATATATATATATATA
>JXCR01066690.1:26702-36971 GCA_002079205.1 Phalaenopsis hybrid cultivar
GAACACACAGATTTACGTAGTTCGACAAATTGCCTACGTCCACAGAGTTGCAGAGGATTTTACTACTTGAGGAATTTACACCAGTTGATCATCTCGACTTACAAAAAGAATCTCTCACTTCGTTGCTCTTTCTTCTTCTCTCTCTACACCGAGATACACCGAAGAAGATAAACTTACAAGAGAAATAAAATCAATTTCTCTTCTGCCACAAGCCACTAAGAAGATGCCAAGGGAGAACAATCTTATTCTTCTTTCTTCTTCCTTCTGTCGCAAGGAACTACTTCTTGCACTTCTCTTCCTCTATCCCAAAGATGCCCTTCCACTGTCCCGTGGAAGTTTGAAGAAGAACACAAAAATCGTGACTTCACAAACTGAAGGAGAGTCGTGCAATACCTTTTATCACGAACAAGAGAGGAACTGTCGCGACAGAAGCGACTCTTCGTGAAACAACGAACTGTTCATGAGAATAGTTCACAACCTTTTGCGATCGAGCGGGAGGCGAGAGTTGACACTTTTTCGCAATCAGGAGCGGGATCCTGTAACGGGGGCGGGAGAAATCGTAGCGGGAGCAGGAAATTATCAGGCTCTATTGCTAACACTGCCACACAATTGTTTTCAATCAGCTGAAACAAACAGTCAGCCAGCTTCCCAGCAACAGCTTCCTGCGGCAGCTAAGTTACAGCTGCCCAAAATAAACCCTTAGTGGTTGCTTCATCTCAATAAAACTGTACGTTAAGCAATTTGTTGAACCTCTTCCATATGAAAAATAAGAATATTTCATCATAATAGAAGTGGAACAGATGTTGGGAAAAGTTGACATATTGTCTTCTTTGAAGATTGTTTTATATGTTTTGTACATGAGTTTCCATAAGAACTTATCAAGAGAATTGACATTTGCTTCGCTATGCATATGTAAATAAATAAGAATTGTGAGGTATGTATGCAAAGTGATTGTAACATTTGATTTGTATATTGAACTAGTCAACAACAAATGCTTTTTTCTTATGTGGATGAAGAAGCATTTACATATGAGTGTATGTATTTCAAATTAATGTGCAAGTGCATCAAAATATAATTGAAAATTTACTTTTTTTTCGCCTAAGGTTTCATATTCACATTTATAACACTTCAGCTTATATTCACATTTATAATAGATCAAGAAGCTCACACAAATTTATCCTAGCTTTGTTACCATAGCACTGTCGACAATAAATGTGCTTTATTTTTTGTTATTTACTGAGCGGAATTACTCTTGCTTTTATTTTGTTGTAGACGTACTCGTGTGAGTCATCTGTAGAAATAAATTTAACTGTGGAACAAGATTTCAGGTATAAACTACTCTTTTTTTTTTTTTTATCATTGGCCAACGAATTTATTATTTGGGGAACTTTGGTGTGCCTTCTACATATCAGCTACTGCGGAACGGAATTCTAACACTTCAAGCACCGCATAACAAAGGCCTTTCAAGTTCAGCATTGTCCTGCTTCAAATGTACACGGGAATAGCTCAATCTCTGCGTTACCTTTTTAGTTTTGTAGCACATTGTTCAAATGTACTCGAGTTTAGATTTTCATGTAGAACTCTGCTTCGGCTTCCTTGCAGTTCTCAGGGTACTGCTCACCTGCAGAATTACGCTTTTTTCAGAACTCTGATTTTGTAGTTTTTTTTTGTGTTGTATTTCGGTATTAATGATGTCGATGTAACAATTGCTATTTGGCAACACGAGGAATTCAATGGACATATTGGCTTCCGCATCGATGCTTGTTCTATTGTTAGATTTTCATTATAATATGGAATATTAAATTGTAAAATGTATTTTACTCTGTGGGGATGTAGCTTATGTTATAATGATGAAAAAGGCTAGCAGATCTTGTGGCGCCTAGAAATTTCTTGTTATGTTCTGGGTTGATGCTGCTTCGATCTAGAATCCTTGATGCTGAATTGTTGATATGCGTTGTTCCTGACGATATATGGTTGAACGAACCATGCTAATTCTGAATTCCTATGGTGATTCACTATAATGTTGCACTGAGGGAACTATTCTTTGTTTTTGTATTCAGTTTGAATAAAATCTGCATCAGCTTTCCGAATGGTTGTGGTTTTGCTTGTTTTTCTTAATTAAGGTATGCTTCCTGATTGAAACCAAATTTCATTTGCTTTATTCAACCTGTTTTATATGAACAGAAGTTGGATATTTTTGGTCCTTTCAGTCTTTTTAAATTATGTTTCAATTTTTACATTTATGCCACCTAACATATGCATGAAAATGCATGGAAGATTTGGGTGGTATAATTGTGAAGATTGAAGTTTAGGTATTAGATATGTAAAAACATAAGAATTGTGCAGTTTCTATGTAAAATGCATATACATTCCAACCTTATACATATACATTCATTTGATTTACATAGAAATTGTAGATTACAAACTTCTACATATAGATTCCTCTGATTTAAAGACAATAAGATAATACAAGCTCTACTTGATTACAAATCATTCCAAAATGCTACAACGAATTCTCAAGTACATCACAATACATAGAACAACCACATATTATAGATAACATTAGAACATATTTCGGTTTACTATAGTTGATACTCGAGACTACTTAGGCAATAAAAAGAAACCAAGACTCCAATAACATCAGTGCTTTTTCAACATACTATAGTATAATCATCAAAACCAAAGCAGCATAAATACTAAGAATAATATAGCAATTGTTACAAAGTGTAACACAATTAATATTTTAAACAAGAACATCAAGTCACAATCATGCTCCTTCAACGTTAGGGCTGTCAATTTGGCTCGTTGTTCGCGAACAGCTCGTGTTCGGCTCATTAAGTAACTCGTGTTCAGCTCGTTCGTTAAGCCTAACGAGTCAAACACGAACAATTTTTTTAGCTCGAAATGTAAACGAGCTCAACACGAACAAAAGTTTGTTCGCTCGTGTTCGGCTCGAATTGGCTCAAAAATAATTAAGAATATATATATATATATATATNTCTCACACTTATCTCCCTCTTTAAAAACTCTTTGAAAAGAATTCACACTTAAACTCACCACAAAACTCAAAACTCTAAAGAAATAAATGAATAATGGACTCAAAGTGGTTGGGGTGCGGAAGAGAGATTTTTCTGATCAATTATCGCTCTAAATAGAGCTTAATGTCAATTTTTCAATAGGTGCATCTAAAAACTCTTCAAAAAGCGTCCAAATTTGACGAATCTTCTAAAAATCGGTCGTGCACCGACATTGGCATCGTCGACGCCAGTGACCCGTTAATTAATTCATATCTCTCTGTTAAATGGAACTGTTGGCGCTGCTCCTGGTGTCATCAACGCTGAGGAAATTTTGGCCTCTATTTTGTAGGTGTGTGTCATCGGCGTCCAGCCTGGTGCCAGCGGCGTTGCGTATTTCTTCAAAAATGTCATTTTGAATCCAAATTCCATCCTTTTTTGCTTCAAGTCCTAAAAATCAACAACCTGCTATAAAATATGAAAAATATCTTCCTTAAAAGCGCAATATCCCAAAAAATGAGTAGAAAATATAGGTCTAAAAATGCACATATTTTTGGTGCATCAGCCTCCAGGTGGAGGGATAAAATGGAACTCTAGAGTGAGAGCTAGTATTTTCCCTGCCTAACTCGTCTTCAAAACTATTCAAACTTTTGACTAACTAATGTTTTTTATAACATCTCTAGTAAGGGTAAAGAATATAATTGCTCCTATTTGTCACAATCTCTCTCGGTACTTGTTTTACTTTTACACATGTCACTAATTTTATTGCATGAGGAAGAGTACTTTTAATATATTAAACTCCACTTTCTGATTTCCACTAAGTATTTTACTTTAGGAGTAGAAGTAATATTGTAGTGATAATTGTAGTATATAATCAAAACCAAACCTTTATCAACCTTCCAAGCTAGGGTGTGTTATTCTAGACTAGAATTTCTCTTGAAAGCCGTCGTGATTAACCTCGATCTCCATGGGATTAATATTCAGGACTTAATCAGAAAGCCCTATATTACATGATAACGATACATATACTTGCGTAGAATCCTTACTATTTAAAAATATAATTAAAATCTTACTTTGCTTGGGATCAAGTTTAGGATCAATTTTTTGGCACCTAAGGGTGTCAACTTCATAAATCCTTACATATAAAAAATATCGGGATCAGTACTACGCAAGTATAAATATCGTAGAGTTTTCTTTAAAAACCCCCGTACAATCCCACAAGAAAGTCGAAAACAAGTAAACAATAAAATGAAATACAAGAATTTAGACTTTTAGAAAATTTTACTTAAGACTGCAGTAACTATCTAAAGATGAAAATTAAGTTTACTAAATTCTACAATATGCAAATAAAAGCAAATGTAGTAACTTAGACAATATATAAAAAGAGACTTTCTCTTTGTCAGTAATTCATAATCAGTGTAGGATTTCAAAATTTTTGTTAGAAACTTAAATGTCTTATTATGACAAATAGAAGCATACATATCTCCTTACTTTCTTTTGAGTTATGCAAAGAACATTGGTTAATCTAAAGTTGGTGTTGGCATGTATATTAGTGCTGGTAGGTTCTAGTCTCTCACTTCTAGATTAACCACTGTGCCCTCTCTATAAGATCTTCCAGTGCCCCCTGTTCCAATCTCTAGACCAAATTGATAAAAGAATCTAGCCTGTCACCCTAAAAATATCAATTCTACGCTCATCAAATCTTATCTCCCTATATATTTGCATCCTCATTTAGATGATTGCGACTACTCTTTCCAAGGTAGAATGTGATACTTACAAGTCAAAAAATCTTAGCCTTTTTGGGTCTATAAGTTTGTCAACATGTTTTAATAATACAAGTGACCAATTTGTAAAAAAAATGAAGGACCAATAAGAATATCATCATAATTTTTAGGAATAAAAGAAGTTCTAAACAAAATCAAAATCACCCACTTAATTACTTCATATTGCAAGGAGAAAGAAAGAAAATTACTCACGAAGCATGAAGATAACAAAACAAAACATATTTATAAAACTCTAATCCAAAGTACAAAACCTAAGAAGAAAGATAAAAATACTTATCTGGAATGTTCCCCCAAGCACTCCTTTAAAGTTCTCTGATTTCTCTGACTCCAACAGTACTTACAAGACTCACAAATTCTAGAAATAACAAAAACAAACAAAGAAAACTTCTGACATACTTAACACAATCACACACTATAAGACTCTATATATCCGACCACCTAGCCTCTTGGAATTAATCCATATTTATAGAACTTCAAAAATGACCAAAAATTGATTCAAATATCTCTTCAAAATTCAGCCCCATTCAATGAATTTTCTAGAAGATAACCGTGGTGCCTAGGCTCCAGCCAATTTCAGCTTCTGGCGCCTAGGCGCCAGTTTGGCTGGTTTGGTACTTTTCTTCAATTTAGCCCATGTTGCTCCTTTTTTATGTGTTTTTGCTTTTTTTTTTTTACTTTTAAACTTGTTTTCTTGCACTTGCATCAAAAAACATAAAAAATGTCCTTCATTAAAGGTTAATTTCCTAAAAAATTGAACATAAAATGTGCATAAAAAATAGGTAATTTTTTGGTGGATCACCTATCACGAATCACATTATAATGTATAATTAGAAATTTAAAATAAAAATTACTCTCAAGTAAGTATGCATAAATCTCTCCTTAAAAATTGTTTTCTATCTTATACATGTCATATACAAAATACAAGATTGAAAACGAGCGAGCACTTAATAATAAGAAATAGCTTCATAGCAAAGTAAAGCAAATAAAGATCGACAGAGTACACTGAAACATATTATGTCAAGGTTTCTAAATAAACCCTAACATGACAACCTTGAAATATAAAAAAATATATACAAAACAAAAAATTAAATTCAAAATAAATTTGAAGAAAAGAAACACACAACATATTCAAATCAAGAGATAATGCTTAAGTTGCTTTCCAAGGTTGCACATGGATTAATGTCCTAAACCAAACAGTGTCAGATCAAGTTTTTTGGTTCTTTTTGAACTCATCATTGCCAATGCATCTAATTATCTTATTATAATTCTCTTTTCCAACCATTGAGAAGATTTAGAGAAAATAGAACTTGAAATAGGAGAAAACAAGAAAAAAACAAACTAAATAAATTAAGTTAAAAAGAGCATGTAGAACTTATGTAAGGTTATCTTCATGCCATAGGTCAAGAGTGTATGTCCGAAATGAGATTGGATTAAAACACCTAGAAACACATATCCACATAAAATTTTTATTTTTAAGATTTTCATGTGCATACCCCTCTTTTGACCCCACATTTCTATTTTCTGCTCTTTCTATTTCCCACACAGCTCTTCTTCTTCTGCCCTAAACGACATGTCAAAGTTCACATTATTGCGGTATCCCCTCTCCCTATATTTTTTGAGACATTTTTGTTTCTCGTTGCTCTACACTATGTAGATTTAGTTGTATTTTTTTGGTTTGGTGGTTCTATATGTTGATGGTTTTGGTGTGTTGGATCTTTCCCTAGTTTTCTTTTTTCTTGGTCACACTGCTAGTAGCAAATATGTATAATTCCATTCCATGCCACTGAAATTTACTAGTGATATCATTTAGTGCATTCTGGTGATGAGAGAAGTATATTTCCACACACTGTGAAATGAGGCAGAGAAGTAAAAAAGAATGAGATATTGATGTGAGTCATGGTTTTCTTATTGCTTGGCCTCACAGCTAGTAGCAACTATGTCTAATTTGATTCAAAGTTATTGAAATTTACTAGTGGTACCACCTGTGGCACTTAGATGAGAAGAGAAGTATATTTCTCTCGCACACACATATGCTATGAAATGAGGCATAAAAGTATAGAGAATGAGACAATGATGTGACACAACTTTTGAGTTTTTTTTTGTTTGGTCTCACGGCTAGTAGCAAATATGCATAATACCATTTTACACCATTGAAATTTACTAGTGGTGCTATCTGTGGCATTGTGATGAGAAGAGATGTATATTTCTCTCTCACACGCACTGTGAAATGAATCATAGAAGAAGAAAGAGTGAGACAGTTATGTGAGCAATGTTTCTCTTTTTTTTGCATCACAGCTAGTTGCACATAAGTATACTTTCATTCTCATCCATTGAAATTTACAAGTGGCCTCACAACTAATAACAAAGTGTACAATGTGATTCAAATCCCCTGAATTTATGAGTGTTGCCACATGTGGCATTCTGATGAGAAGAGAATTATATTTCTCTCATACATACACACTGTGAAAATGAGGTAGATAAGAAGAAAGAATTAGACAGTGCAATTCCATTCAAAGCTACTGAAATTTACTCATGATAGACCTAGGGCAATGTGATGATAAGAGAAGTATATTTCTCACACACACACAATGTGACAGTTCGATTGAAATGAGGCAGAGAAATGTAGCGTTGTTTTCTTTTTGAATGATATTACTCATGTTTGTATTTTTTTTTTTGCCATTATAGTAGTAAAATGGCCAAGGCCAAAGAGGTTGCAACAGCGCACTGTGGGATAAGGAAACAAAAATAATCTTTTCTGACCTTTGCCTTATTGAAATTGATCTTTGAAAAAAGCACACATATTTCAACATGGAAGGTGGTAGAACATAATCAAGGAATTCAAAGAGAGTACAAGTCGAGAGTATGACTAATGAGGGAAACCAAGTTCCTCTCTTCTTTTCGATGCATCGATTTATAAAGTTCTTTAGGATGGCCTTTTTTTAGTGATATGCACATGTAACACACAAGAGGTTGGTTTATGTTGGTTAAAGACAACCAAGAACTCTTCTTCTTACAAGGTCTATCGACTTTTTTGTAGTGATTGACTCATTAGTTGGTATGCTGAGCTTCATTAGACCTCACTCCAGCAAAAAAAACTATAATTAATTACCTCTTTTATCAATTTAAGTTTTTGTTATGACTAATGGGTTATCTTTTTAATCATTCAGGAAAGATGAGCTCCAGGATTTCACAAACTTCCCGAAGAGTTTTATGCCACTGCGGACTACAACTTTCTCTACAGACGTCACGCCGGGCACATAGCTATAGGAGACAGTCTTACAACTGCCCACGGATCATTGCACCGTTGTGTGGCTTCTTCCGGTGGGCAAACAATCCAACGAATTCCACTGACAACGATGATCGTGAATGGATGCAATCACTAGAGGGCAGCGTAGCACAGGACATACACTGTATGCATGTTAAGGACATTATAATCATTATATTAATTTAATTTTAATAGTTTTTGAATTTTAAGTGAGGTGTGCATCTAAATTTTTGTACTATTCTGAAGTGAATTTTTGCTTCTGAAGTATCAAATATATGACTGACAATTCTGTTATAAACAATATTACTAAATAGGGGCAGAATATTTACTTCTGAAGTATCAAATATATGAATAATCATCTTTATAAACGAACTGTTTCTGAGAACAGTTCACAACCTTTCGCAATTGAGCGGGAGGCGGGAGTTGGCGTCGTTTCGTGATCGAGAGCATGAGAAATTGGAGCGGGAGCGGAAAATTATCAGGCTCCATCGCTAATAATCTCTCACTTGGAGACCGATACACAAGCTATAACATTTCCTTCCTCAAACTGATATCCTCCACTGGCAATGTCATCCTTTTCTTCAAACATGAATCCTCCACCTCTGCAACTCAAAGCCTCTGTCTTCACTCTAGAATACCAACTAAAGTTGTGCAAAACTTTAGTTTCTCAAGAGTAACACCCTCGGTCAACATATCAACAGGGTCCAAATAGCCTTGCACCTCTAAGCTATTTCCTGAATTACTCTTGTCTCTGCTTACAACTCTCACTACATGGGCAATATCCCACCTCTGTTGAAAGCCATTTTCAACAAGTATAGCCTTGTACCTTTTACTGCCATCAAGCTCAGTCTTCACCCGGTACACCCACTTATTCTCTAATGTCTTCTTCCCTAGTGGAAGTTCTGCTAGCTCTCACTTGCTTGAACTTTCATCTTGCAAGTTTTCTTCATAGCTTTGTGGTTCTCCACCATCTGTCTGTGGAACAATAGGAATGGGTGCCTCAGACCCACTCTCCTCTTCACTTCCTGCATCAACAGAACTATGAATTGCCAGCAATAGCGCATCCTGTACTTCTTCAGATACCTCATTTGTGCTATCATTCTCCATATTCTTAGGATTCCTGCAGTTCCAATTTATGTGGTCAGCCTTGACACAATTCCAACAGGTTTTCTGCTGACCAGACTTTGATTTTGATCTCCCTTTATTTGAGTTCTTGCTATGTCATCTCCCTCTGAAATCAAAATTCAATGCCAAACTCGAATCTGAGATCTCACCAGAATTAGTTCTGCTCACATCCTCAGCGAAAATCAAATCACAAATATCATCACATTTCAGTTTAGAATTACCTGCAGAGCTGCAAACTATCATCCTCATGGCTCCCTAACTATTTGACAACGATGTCAAAAATATCAGTGCACATATATCATCATCAAAATCAATTTTAACAGGAAATAATTGATTTGTGATAGTATTGAAATCATTTAGGTATTGAGCAACAGAAACACCTCTCGCCGTCTTCAAATTAAATAATTTTTTCATCAAGTACACATTGTAATTGACGATAACTTTTCATACATACATGATAAGGCTGCCATGAGATCTGCAGTCTTTCTCTCCTTGACGACATTGTGTGCAACGGACCTCAATATGGTCAATCGAATAACCCTCAGAACCTGTCGATCCAATAGATTTTTATCAGCCTCATCCATCCTTTTAGGTCTTTTCACCAAAAACGGAAGATGAAGTTTCTTCTCATAGAGGTAATCCTCTATCTGCATCCTCTAATAATCAAAATCTATACCATCAAATTTCTCGTTCCCTGAAATATTCACTTCATCTACAGCCATCATTCTTCCTCAGATCTGAACAAAGCTCTGAAACCAGTTGTTGCGAGATATACATCAATTACCAATTGTTGTNGTATGTAAAAACATAAGAATTGTGCAGTTTCTATGTAAAATGCATATACATTCATTTGATTTACATAGAAATTGTAGATTACAAACTTCTACATATACATTCCTCTGATTTTAAGACAATAAGATAATACATGCTCTACTTGATTACAAATCAATCCAAAATGCTACAACGAATTCTCAAGTACATCACAATACATAGAACAACCACATATTATAGATAACATTAGAACNAGCATTCACGAACAGAGGAGCAAGCGGATCGTGTCGCAGGTAGCCGAATCGCGACA
>JXCR01066690.1:36981-51665 GCA_002079205.1 Phalaenopsis hybrid cultivar
GTAGAAGGAAGATGAGGGCTCATCTCTATGTATAAGCTATGTATTCTCCATTTCTTTTGCCNAAGAAACAAAAAATAAAACGAGAAAATTCACACCATAAAACAATAACAAAACTGAACACACAGATTTACGTGGTTCGACAAATTGCCTATGTCCACAGAGTTGCATAGGATTTTACTACTTGAGGAATTACACCAGTTGATCGTCTCGACTTACAAAAGGAATCTCTCACTTCGTTGCTCTTTCTTCTTCTCTCTCTACACCGAGATATACCGAAGAAGATAAACTTACAAGAGAAATAAAATCAATTTCTCTTCTGCCACAAGCCACTAAGAAGATGCCAAGGGAGAACAATCTTATTCTTCTTTCTTCTTCCTTCTGTCGCAAGGAACTACTTCTTGCACTTCTCTTCCTCTATCCCAAAGATGCCCTTCCACTGTCCCGTGGAAGTCTGAAGAAGAACACAAAAATCGTGACTTCACAAACTGAAGGAGAGCCGTGCAATACCTTTTATCATGAACAAGAGAGGAACTGTCGCGACAGACGCGACTCTTCGTGAAACAACGAACTGTTCATGAGAACAGTTCACAACCTTTCACGATTGAGCGGGAGGCGGGAGTTGGCGCTTTTTTGTAATCGGGAGCGGGATCCTGTAGCGGGGGCGGGAGAAATCGTAGCGGGAGCAGGAAATTATCAGGCTCTATTGCTAACACTGCCACACAACTGTTTTCAATCAGCTGAAACAAACAGTCAGCCAACATCCCAGCAACAGCTTCCTGCGGCAGCTAAGCTACAGTTGCCCAAAATAAACCCTTAGTGGTTACTTCATCTCAGTAAAATTGTACGTTAAGCAATTTGTTGAACCTCTTCCATATGAAAAATAAGAATATTTCATCATAATAGAAGTGGAACAGATGTTGGGAAAAGTTGACATTTTCTCTTCTTTGAAGATTGTTTTATATGTTTTGTACATGAGTTTACATAAGAACTTATCAAGAGAATTGACATTTGCATCGCTATGCATATGTAAATAAAAAAGAATTGTGAGGTATGTATGCAAAGTGATTGTAACATTTGATTTGTATACTGAACTAGTCAACAACAAATGCTTTTTTCTTATTTGGATGAAGAAGCATTTACATATGAGTGTATGTGTTTCAAATTAATGTGCAAGTGCATCAAAATATAATTGAAAATTTACTTTTTTTTCAGGTTTCATATTCACATTTATAACACTTCAGCTTATATTCACATTTATAATAGATCAAGAAGCTCACACAAATTTATCCTAGCTTTGCTACCATAGCACTGTCGACAATAAATGTGCTTTATTTTTTGTTATTTACTGAGCGGATTTACTCTTGCTTTTATTTTGTTGTAGATGTACTCGTGTGAGTCATCTGTAGAAATAGATTTAACTGTGGAACAAGATTTCAGGTATAAACTACTCTTCTGTATTTTTTTTATCATTGGCCAACGAATTTATTATTTGGGGAACTTTGGTGTGCCTTCTACATATCAGCTACTGTGGAATGGAATTCTAACACTTCAAGCACCGCATAACAAAGGCCTTTCAAGTTCAGCATTGTCCTGCTTCAAATGTACACGGGAATAGCTCAATCGCTGCATTACATTTTTTGTTTTGTAGCACATTGTTCAAATGTACTTGAGTTTAGATTTTCATGTAGAACTCTGCTTCTGCTTCCTTGCAGTTCTCAGGGTACTGCTCACCTGCAGAATTATGCTTTTTTCAGAACTCTGATTTTGTAGTATTTTTTGTGTTGTATTTCGGTATTAATGATGTCGATGTAACAATTGCTATTTGGCAACACGAGGAATTCAATGGACATATTGGCTTCCGCATTGATGCTTGTTCTATTGTTAGATTTTCATTATAATATGGAATATTAAATTGTAAAATGTATTTTACTCTGTGGGGATGTAGCTTATGGTATAATGTGAAAAAGGCTAGCAGATCTTGTGGCGCCTAGAAATTTCTTGTTATGTTCTGGGTTTGATGCTGCTTCGATCTAGAATCCTTGATGCTGAATTGTTGATATGCGTTGTTCCTGTCGATGCATGGTTGAACGAACCATGCTAATTCTGAATTCCAATGGTGATTCACTATAATGTTGTTCTGAGGGAACTATTCCTTGTTTTTGTATTCAGTTTGAATAAAATCTGCATCAGCTTTCCGAATGGTTGTGGTTTTGCTTGTTTTTCNCTTACTCCTAATTTTGAAAGGCAACACAAGTTTGCAGTCATTTTAAGATAAAAATTAAAAAAAAAATTGCCTAAACTGATTATTCTTACTCTTAATTTTGGAAGGAAACACAAGTTTGCAATCATTTTAAAATAATAATATAAAAAAGTATTTTAAGATGATTCCTCTTACTCTTAATTTTGGAAGATAACACAAGTTTGCAACCATTAAGATAAGAATATAAAATGTTACAAAAGGTTGGGATAGATATGTTAATTAAAAGCAGAACAGATGATATGACTATTGCTATTGGAGATGGTAATTTTGAAAATAATACTTTTTTATAAAAATTCTTCTTTCTAGTAAGGTTTGACATTGCAGGTGGAAAATTCGATTATTTGGCATTGCAGGTTTGACATTGCTCTTAAACCTATTGTAGGTTTGGCATTTCTCTTAAACCTATTCAGGCTATCCTTGTTAAAATTTTCATCAGGATGTTCTTTGTGACTATTGTAATATTAATTTTTCATACTATTGAAAGGTTTAAAATGTGCTTTTTATGCCCACAACTATTGAAAATGGTTTTTGCAAGAATTTTGCTGCAGGTGAATTCATGACGGAGAAAATGGTTCATGCAATGGCTGTTGGCATTTACATACATACCACCTAATTACAGAATAAGTCTTAAGCTTTTTGGCTTTCTTGGGTGGGGTATTTACATACATGACCCAGTTTTCATGTATTTACTTATCTAATACCTGAAGTATATTTTTTTACATATATGTAAAAATTGAAGTTTAGGTGTTAGATATACGAATACATAGGAATTTAGTGGTATGTTTGTAAACCTTCCTTTTTTTTCCCTGTTCTCTCAATATTGCTTCTTGTTTTAACTATTGCCTTCGAGGTTGGAAGGGCTGGCTTAGTACTAACAGAAGAGCAAATGATAAAGCTTTGTATTGCTTGGGTGTTGGACATACACATGCTTGGGACACCTTTTCATGAATAAGTTTAAAGCACCAATGTGCTATATATGTATCTTTCATGTCATGGGCAACGAATTCCTCATTTTTTGCCTAAAATAAGAGTGACACAAATTTTAATTTACATGATCGTTACCAGGACACCCATCAAGAATCATAAATATGCTGCAACTTTTAAAATTGAAAAGGAATCATCTGATAATCATTTTCTCAGGAGCATGGATACTGTATAGATTTTACAAGACCTTAAATAGTATTTACCTACATACCACCTAATGCAGATTTTCTTTAGCTATATGTTTATGTTTCTACTCTGCATCATGGTACAAGACTTTAAATTTTGTTACTTCGTAACTTCTCAATATTTTAAATATGTTTCAGATTTTTGCTTCCAGTTTCAAAATATTGAAGATTTTGTGAGGGAATTCAAAGATATGAATCAAAAGGAGCAAATTGCTAGGCTTCATGAGGTACTTGCGCCACACCTCCTTCGACGGAGCTTCTTTACCTTGTTATGCTATTTTCTTTGTTTCATTTCATTTGTTGATGTCCCTTGAACATATAATTTATACTTAATCGCTCATAAGTTATTGTCACGTTTTTATATTAGCATATAATCACTACATATATTATGGTGCTAATTAAGCTGGGCTTGAATACAATCTTACGGTTTTGCCAGGCTCATGCGTCGCTAATTACCTTTTTTTTTTATGCATCTTTTAAGCCTTCTAGGGAAACACATTAAGTGTTTTCCAATTGATGAACATTGCAAGAGTAACAAAATTTCTGTTAGTATAGTTGTTTTGTCTTGTTTTTTATGAGCTTCTTCTTCTTTTTTCCCTTTGCTTAGTAACATTTAAAATTTAAATAGCAAATAGCTTATGGCCTAATTTCAACTCTTTCTGAAACCTTTTTACAGGAGCCGGCGAAACCTCTTGCTCCATTTCAGGTCATCGGAAGAATTCTTGACTGCGAATCCTCCGTTTTCGAACCTCTCCCACCAACATTGGATCGTCAATCATAACGATCGAAGAATTAATTCAAAGTTGTAGTTTAAATTTAATGTATTTTATTATTTTTTTTAGGTTTATGTAAAGCATAAGAATGAGCATTAAATGTAAATTTTATTGAAATCTTCAATACAATTGTTTTTTAGATTTTGATTTTTATTTGAGATTTTATTTATATATTTTGTCCTCTTTTTTAGTTTGTAAAGTATAAAATTTATAATAAATTGTTTCTTATTTTGTAAATTTTTCGAAAATAATCTTAATATTCTTATTGTGTCAAATTTTGTATTCAGTTTGCTCTTGTAAA
This sequence comes from Phalaenopsis hybrid cultivar, assembly GCA_002079205.1. Classification (NCBI taxonomy): domain Eukaryota; kingdom Viridiplantae; phylum Streptophyta; class Magnoliopsida; order Asparagales; family Orchidaceae; genus Phalaenopsis; species Phalaenopsis hybrid cultivar. Next base: position 41,485 of record JXCR01066690.1, read on the forward strand.
ATTTTTTTACCCAATCAATTTTTTTTAGATATAAAATGTTCTGAACTATTATATAAAATTTGCTCTTGAAAAATTTTTATATAAAATTATTAATTAATTTTCTTAAAATAATAATTACTATAATAATTTTATATTATAACGAGTCAATTTCGAACCAACCACGAACAAGAAAATAGTATTTGAGCCGAACACGAACACACTGTTCACGAGCTATTTCGAACACGAGTCAATTTCGAACACGAGCTAATTTCAAAGGAGCCATACACGAGCCCAACTTGAGCTCGCTAAGGCTCGGCTCGTTTACAACCCTATTCAACGTACACTTCCGAAATCTTTAAAATAAGCTAATTAAAAGGCTTCACAGATCAAAATGGAAAAAAATGCCACAAGATCCGACCCTTGGCAGCTGGCATGGAGCTCATATAACCAGCTACTCCTCACAAGCTATCTTAAAAGATTAGAATTTTATCAGCCTTCAAAGTCCACATATTTACCCCAATGGCATAATTTCTTACAATTATTGAAAATTTACACTGAGATATATACCATAACTATTAATCTTCTTCACGTTTCTAAACTTATATGCTAACTACGACAAGATCATAAGCAGCAACAAAATAAACTAACTCTGAACGAAATCCTGCAACTGAAGGGAAAATCCAATGCAAAATACCAAACAAACAAACTTAAAACAGATTTTTGACAAAATACAAAAAAAATTCCTTTNTGAGCCAATTTCGAGCCGACCACGAACAAGAAAATAGTATTCGAGCCAAACATGAACACACTGTTCATGAGCTATTTCGAATACGAGTCAATTTCGAACACGAGTCAATTTTGAACGAGCCGAACACGAGCCCAACCTGAGCTCGCTAAGGCTCGGCTCGTTTACAGCCCTATTCAACGTACTCATCCAAAATCTTTAAACTAAGCTAATTAAAAGGCTTCACAGATCAAAATGGAAAAAAAAAAAAGCCACAAGATCCGATCCTTGGCAGTTAGCATGGAGCTCATATAACCAGCTACTCCTCACAAGTTATCTTAAAAGAATACAATTTCATCAGCTTTCAAAGTCCACATAATTACCCCAATGGCATAATTTCTTACAATTATTGATAATTTACACTGAGATATATGCCATAACTATTCATCTTCTTCACATTTCTAAACTTATGTGCTAACTATGACAAGATCATAAGCAGCAACAAAATAAACTAACTATGAACGAAATCCTGCACCTGAAGGAAAAATCCAATGCAAAATACCAAACAAACAAACTTAAAACAGATTTTTGACAAAATACAAAAAAAATTCCTTTGATCCGGGAAGCCCTGCCGCTATCGATGGAAGAAATCTAACCTGTGTGAAGAACGAAAAGAGGATGCCCTGCCCTATCGGAAGCACGCAGAGAGGAAGCATGCTATATGTTTCGGGACCGAAGAGACTGAGACGGAGAGAATGGGAAGAAAAAGGGCGGGCACTAGGGCACAGAGTATTGAGAGTGACGGATTGAAATGAGAGGGATTCGCGCCTAAACCGGAACGATGAGAATGAAACGGAGGCGTGACAGAGTTGTGACAGAGTTGGGCTGTCAAAGTGGCTCATTTTTAAGAAACTCGTATTCAGCTTGTTAAGAAGCTTGTATTCGGCTCTTTCGTTAAGTTAACAAACCGAACACGGATAACAAGAATGAATATTTGTTCGTTTGTGCTCGGCTCGTTTTGACTCGAAATAGTACTAATCAATTATATATATATAACTTCGATGAGTAGTATTTTTTAAAAATTTAATTGACTACAATACTACGAAGATTTACAATCAATTAAGTATTAATGAAGAAAATAGAATAAAAATTATTAAATTAGATTTAAATAATATTTTAAATCTTGACCCAATCCTTAACATCTGATGACTACGTGATTTGGGTTGTCAAAACGACTATTTATTCGTGAATGACTCATATTCAACTCGCTAAGCAAACGAGCCGAACATAAGCACATTATTTGAGTTCGAAATATAAACGAGCCACTCGTTTTCAGCTGATTTACACCCCTATGAGAGAGTCCTTGGGGCATAAATAAAATGTTTCGTGACCTGTACTTATGAATAACACTGTTTCGTGGCCTACTTGTTTAAAAAACCCTTTTTTGTTTATTTAAAGATTAGAATTTCTCTCAAAGTGATGAAACAAGCAATACACACCGTCTAGGCAGGGAATGTAACAAAATGTAAGAAAAAATTAAATATACTAAATACTTATTTTAACCGGACTATTTTAAAATACAGAAATCGCTCAACAGAATTCTTACCCAGGATTCGGTGGCTTACCATCGCCATCCCTAACCACTCCAGCGTCAATTTCATATCTATTTTGGGAAACAAATGACAGACCAAGCCAACGATTCCCACCGCACTTCAATTCATCCTTTCCGCCAAACTGGGTTTTTTTATTCCTTTTTCAACCAAATTAAACTTCGTAGGAGTAGGGAGAATAATAAATATCCAGAACATAAGACCTAGAAATCAAAACGAAGAAGAAGATGAGGTGATGAACTCCTTTGAAGCGAAAAAGTAAAAGCAGCTCCAACAAAACGCGAACCAGAAAAAAAAAATGTAAGATGAGACAGAAGGGACCGGCGGAATGCCNGTTTCGGCTGCCTCTTCCTCCCATTTTTCTCTTGAAACCCTTTCAGCCGCAACGACCTAGGGTTTGTCGTCTCCGTTCATCTTTTAATATCGGCTTCTATTTCTCTTTAGATAGTCTGTGTTGGCTCGATTGCTCGGTATTCTTGCTTGGTCACTCGTTTGGCTACCAAGGTGTTATTTTGGAGTATCTTCTCTCTAATATTTCATATTTATCTTCGGTTCGCTTCTATCTAAATTTTTCTTAAATTTCTTTTTGATGTATTTTGATTTTTTTTTGCGAAACCTAGCTTCGTACGGTTTTGGGCCCCTTGGCAAAACAAACATGCAGTCTCGTCTTTTTATTTTATTTTTTGGATAAGATCTGATATAAAAATGGTGAGGAATTGTGAACTTGTTCAGCAGGACAACTGTGCAGTCTTGTCTATTGAGTTTATATATATATGTTTTTTTTTTTCGATGTACGAGATCTAATATAAGAATGGTGGGGAATGGTGAACTTATTCATAGGTAGAGATATTATTAGTGGTTTTGGCAGGCATTCTATTGTTGAGATGAAATGAAGTTTGTAGGGTATCCATCCAAAATTTATAGGGAATATTTACTTAACGTTTTACATGAAAGTTTATACAATAATGACAATGGTTGCATACAGTAGTAAGCATTTACCACTTTTGAGGCTCGAGTAAATTGTTATTTTGTTTATGGAATAGTTGTCATTTATAGCATATGTTAACCTTTTCATTTTATGTTCTTATCATTAATTTGTATATATATTTTTGTGCCAGCAGGAATTAGTGGAAGAGGAACAAATTCAAGTGACTTTGTCAAAGTAGATTGATAGAAGGTTCAAAAGTATGTGTCTAACTAGATGTTGACACTTGTCACTTCTTCTAGTAGAGTTTTGGGCATGTTGAACTTTATGCTTTGTTGGTTGAATTATACTTTATGCTGAACTTTATGCTTATCGTGGGATTTCATTTTGTTTCTTCACATATGAAAGATGTTATTCTTTGTCATGGGTTCTTAGATTCAATGCTGAACTTTAGTGTATCTTAATTATGCTTGTTGTAGGCTTTCATTTATGTAGGTTGAAGATAGAATTTTTTATTTTTTTGTAAGATGGTAATGCTGAACTTTTAATTTTTGTTGTAAGACTCTTAATTATTAAGGTTAGTGGGCTGAAGATGTTTTTAGCGTATGAGACTTTATATATGCTTGCTGTAGGAGATGACAAATTTTAACTATTATGGTTAGGAAATGCAATGTCTAGAATTTAGAAGACATTTTGTGTCATCAAAACTTAAGTCAAACTTTCTATATGACATTGAAAATCTTTAAATTTTATGGTGCAATGAGGTTTATACCGATTGGATAGCTACATGTAATTTAGTGTAGTAGTTCAACATGTCTGCTATATGGTCTTGTTTATAAATTTGGGTTGACATGAAGTGATTTCAAACTATCTATCTTGTCTCACAATCGAGGTTTATCGCGATTCATTCAGAAAAGACTTGATGAACCGTACTTCTGTAGTTAGACTTTTGTTATGAAAATTTTGAAATTTGCAGTGTCATTAAATGCATGACCTAGTTTATGTAAATTTAATGTGCTTCCAAAATTTTATAGGGTCATTCTCAAGTTATAATAATGTACATTGGTAAAATCTATTGCATTTTTTATAATACAAACTATTCATGTAATTTGTGGAGATAGCAATGTTGAATTGTGTGTGAGACTTTAATCATTGAATTGTGGAGATAGCATATTAGACTTTAATCATTGAATTGTGGATATGGTAATGCTAACTTTTGATCTTTGTTGTAAGACTCTTAATTATTATGATTAGCAGACTTTTTAGCGTATGAGACTTTATATATGCTTGTTGTAGGCTCGCAAGTATCCAGTGTAAGACTCTTAATTCTTATTTCAATTAGATAGCGAATGTACAATTTATATAAAGGGTGCATGAAATCAGCATAGAGTTTCTTTTCGGACCATAACTTAATCTTTTAAAATTATTCTTACTCCTAATTTTGAAAGGCAACACAAGTTTACAGTCATTTTAAGATAAGAATACAAAAAAATTGCCTAAACTGATTATTCTTACTCTTAATTTTGGAAGGAAACACAAGTTTGCAATCATTTTAAAATAATAATATAAAAAGCATTTTAAGATGATTCCTCTTACTCTTAATTTTGAAAGACAACACAAATTTGCAACCATTAAGATAAGAATATAAAATGTTACAAAAGGTTGGGATAGATATGTTAATTAAAAGCAGAACAGATGATATGACTATTGCTATTGGAGATGGTAATTTTGAAAATAATACCTTTTTATAAAAATTCTTCTTTCTAGTTAGGTTTGACATTGCAGGTGAAAAATTCGATTATTTGGCATTGTAGGTTTGACATTGCTCTTAAACCTATTGTAGGTTTGGCATTTCTCTTAAACCTATTCAGGCTACCATTGTTAAAATTTTGATCAGGATGTTCTTTGAGACTATTGTAATATTAATTTCTCATATTATTGAAAGGTTTAAAATGTGTTTTTTATGCCCACAACTATTGAAAATGGTTTTTGCAAGAATTTTGCGGCAGGTGAATTCATGACAGAGAAAATGGTTCATGCAATGGTTGTTGGCATTTACAGACATACCACCTAATTACAGAATCAGTCTTAAGCTTTTTGGCTTTCTTGGGTGGGGCATTTACATACATGACCCAGTTTTCATGTATTTACTTATCTAATACCTGAAGTATATTTTTTTACATATATGTAAAAATTGAAGTTTAGGTGTTAGACATACGAATACATAGGAATTTAGTGGTATGTTTGTAAACCTTCCTTTTTTTTTCCCTGTTCTCTCAATATTGCTTCTTGTTTTAACTATTGCATTCGAGGTTGGAAGGGCTGGCCTTGTACTAACAGAAGAGCAAATGATAAAGCTTTGTATTGCTCGGGTGTTGGACATACACATGCTTGGGACACCTTTTCATGAATAAGTTTAAAGCACCAATGTGCTATATATGTATCTTTCATGTCATGGGCAACGAATTCCTCTTTTTTTGCCTGAGATAAGAGTGACACAAATTTTAATTTACATAATCGTTACCAGGACACCCATCAAGAATCATAAATATGCTGCAACTTTTAAAATTGAAAAGGAATCATCTGATAATCATAAATATTGAAGATTTTGAGAAGGAATTCAAAGATATGAATCAAAAGGAGCAAATTGCTAGGCTTCATAAGGTACTTGCGCCACACCTCCTTCAACGGAGCTTCTTTACCTTGTTATGCTATTTTCTTTGTTTCATTGCATTTGTTGATGTCCCTTGAAAATATAATTTATACTTAATTGCTCATATGTTATTGCCACGTTTTTATATTAGCATATTATCACTACATATATTATGGTGCTAATTAAGTTGGGCTTGAATACAATCTTACTGTTTTGCCAGGCTCATGCGTCGCTAATTACCTTGTTGTGAGATATGTACTCCTTTTACCTTAGTTCATTAATTGGGGGTCAAAATAACATACCTTTTTTTTTATGCTTCTTTTAAGCCTTCTAGGGAAACACATTAAGTGTTTTCCTATTGATGAAGATTGCAAGAGTAACAAAATTTCTGTTAGTATAGTTGTTTTGTTTTGTTTTTGATGAGCTTCTTCTTCTTTTTTCCCTTTGCTTAGTAACATTTAAAATTTAAATAGCAAATACCTTATTGGCTAATTTCAACTCTTTCTGAAACCTTTTTACAGGAGCCGACGAAACCTCTTGCTCCATTTCAGGTCATCGGAAGAATTCTTGACTTCGAATCCTCTGTTTTCGAACCTCCCCCATCAACATTGGATCGTCAATCATAAAGATCGAATAATTAATTCAAAGTTGTAGTTTAAATTCAATGTATTTTTTATTTTTTTTAGGTTTATGTAAAGCATAAGAATATGCATTAAATGTAAATTTTATTGAAATCTTCAATACAATTGTTTTTTAGATTTTGATTGTTATTTGAGATTTTATTTATATTTTTTGTCTTCTTTTTTAGTTTGTAAAGTATAAAATTTGTAATAAATTATTTCTTATTTTGTAAATTTTTCGAAAATAATATTAATATTTTTATTGTGTCAAATTTTGTATTCAGTTTGCTGTTGTAAATTTTTTTTACCCAATCAATTTTTGTTAGATATAAAATGTTCTGAACTATTGTATAAAATTTGCTCTTGAAAAACTTTTATATAAAATTATTAATTAATTTTCTTAAAATAATAATTACTATAATAATTTTATATTATAACGAGTCAATTTCGAGCCGACCACGAACAAGAAAATAATATTCGAGCCGAACACGAACACACTGTTCACGAGCTATTTCGAACACGAGCTAATTTCGAACAAGCCGTACACGAGCCCAACCTGAGCTCGCTCAAGCTCCGTTCGTTTACAACCCTATTCAACGTACACATCCGAAATCTTTAAACTAAGCTAATTAAAAGGCTTAACAGATCAAAATGGGAAAAAAAAGCCACAAGATCCGATCCATGGCAGTTAGCATGGAGCTCATATAACCAGCTACTCCTCACAAGTTATCTTAAAAGATTACAATTTTATCAGCTTTCAGAGTCCGCATATTTTCCCCAATGGCATAATTTCTTACAATTATTGATAATTTACACTGAAATATATACCATAACTACCAATCTTCTTCACATTTCTAAACTTATGTGCTAACTATGACAAGATCATAAGCAGCAACAAAATAAGCTAACTATGAACGAAATCCTGCACGTGAAGGAAAAATCCAATGCAAAATACCAAACAAAAAAACATAAAACAGATTTTTGACAAACTACAAAAAAATTTCCTTTGATCCGGGAAGCCCTGCCGCTATCGATGGAAGAAATCTAACCTGTGTGAAGAACGAAAAGAGGATGCCCTGCCCTAATCGGAAGCGCGCAGAGAGGAAGTATGCTATATGTTTCGGGACCGAAGAGACTGAGACGGAGAGAATGGGAAGAAAAAGGGCGGGCACTAGGGCACAGAGTATTGAGAGAGACGGATTGAAATGAGAGGGATTCGCGCCTAAACCGGAACGAAGAGAATGAAACGGAGGCGTGACAGAGTTGGGCTGTCAAGCGGTTCATTTTTAAGAAAAGTGTTCGGCTCTTTAAGAAGTTCGTGTTCGGCTCTTTCGTTAACGAGCCGAACACGGATAAAAAGAATAAATATTTGTTCATTTGTGTTCAGTTTGTTTTGGTCATATATATATATATATATTTGATGAGTTTGATGAGTAGTATTTTTTTAAAAATTTAATTAACTACAATACTACAAAGATTAATAATCAATTAAATATTAATGAAGAAAATAGAATAAAAATTATTGAAATGATGTTTTAAATATTGGCCCAATTCTTAACATTTGATGGCTACGTGATTAGAATTGTCAAAACGACTATTTATTCGTGAATGACTCATGTTCGACTCGCTAAGCAAACGAGCCGAACATAAGCACATTATTTGAGTTCGAAATAAAAACGAGTCGAACACGAGCTGAGTTTGAGCTCGCTCGTTTTTAGCTGATTTACACCCCTATGAGAGAGTCCTTCGGGCGTAAATAAAAAGTTTCGTGACCTGTATTTATGAATAACTGTTTCGTGTTCTACATTCTTTTTTTTTGTTTATTTAAAGATTAGAGTTTCTCTCGAAGTGATGAAACAAGCAATACACACCGTCTAGGTAGGGAATGTAACAAAATGTAAGAGAAAATTAAATATACTAAATACTTAATTTAACCGGACTATTTTAAAATACTGAAATCGCTCGACAGAATGAAGCGCTCATTTTTACCCCGGAATCGGGAAAAATTATTCCATACGGATCGGACACCGCACGCAGCTTGCGTGCGGTGTCCGATCCGGGCCGTAAATCATTTGATTTACGGTCCTGATGCATTTTGGTGGGCTCCACTTGAAATTTTTTAATTTTTTTTAAACGAAAATAATCTTGACCGTAAATCATCGTAATCTACGGTCAGGATCGGACACCACATGCAAAAATACATGCGGTGTGTTAGGCCATAATTCCTCCAAAATCGATGGCTTACGATTGCCATCCCTAACCACTCCAGCGTCAATTTCATATCTATTTTGGGAAACAAATGACAGACCAAGCTTCCGATTACCACCGCACTTCAATTCATCCTTTCCGCCAAACTGGGGTTTATTTATTCCTTTTTCAACCAAATTAAACTTCGTCGGAGTAGGGAGAATAATAAATATCCAGAACATTAGACCGAGAAATCAAAACGAAGAAGAAGATGAGGTAATGAACTCCTTTGAAGCGAAAAAGTAAAGCAGCTCCAACAAAACGCGAACCAGAAAAAAAAAATGTAAGATGAGACAGAAGGGACCGGCGGAATGCCCCTTCGACTTGATCGTAGCCACCCTCGTCGCCGGCGAGCTGGCCTTCTCTCTCGCTTCCGCAGCCATTGTTCTCTATTTTCAATTTCGCGCCTCTGGCTCCTGTCGCTTCCGCCGCCTCATTGGCCTCAACTCCTTGTGGCCCGTTCGCCTCCTTCTCGTCCTCCTCGCCTCCCTCCTCTCCCTCTTCGAACTCCTCCGCCTCCCACTCCTACGCCGCCACTTCCCATCCCCTGTTTCTCCCCGTCTGTGCGCAGCCCACTCCGTCCTCTCCCCATCCCTCGCCGAGCCCGCCTTTTTCTCCACTCTCCTCTTTCTACTCCGCGCCTCAACCAATCTCCACAAACCCCCAAACTCACCCGCCCCATCCTCTACCGTAGCATCCTTCTCCCTTCTCTCAGCCACCGCTTTCGCCGTCGCAGCCTCCCTCCCCTTCATTTTTCTTCACACCCTGTTCCTCTCCCTTCCTAAATCAATCCTCCTTCGTCTAGGCCTTCCTCCCTACTTCCTTGGTCACGCCGCGGATGCCTTCTCCCCACGCCGCGCACGCGCCCACCGTTGCAACCCATGCGGCGTGTCACTTTTCTCCACCGTGCTCCTCGCTGCCCTCGCGGCCGTCTACGTTCCCCTCTTCATCTCCGCCATCTGGAGTGCCGTTGCCATTGTCATAAACAAGCGCCTCAGAATTCGCCTTTACGCCCTCTCCGCCACAGTTACAGCCGCGCTCTCCGTCCAGATTGTGGCGCGTGCCCTTGCTGCGCTTTGGGTCCCAGCGTCCGCTGTAAGCCAGGTACTCAACCTCGTCTCTTTTGTCTCATTGCTCGTCGGAGTCGTTGCTGGTGAAGCCATCCTCGTCGTACAGCCCATCGTTGAGTCGCTTGTCGTCGTAGATGCCGACAAACGCCTGCGTTCCCGCGGCGATCAAGGGAGGGATGGCAGTGGCGGCGTCTAGGGAGGTTAGATGATTTATGGGCTGTAAAAACGCTTTTTCATACTCTACAAGAACTTCAAAAAAATCAATGCAATCGGTCCGGCGTTATTTTAAAGTTTTTTTAGGTGTTATGTTTAGTTATTGCCTTTTTAAATTTTAATGGGAGCTATGTGCTAGG